>QJPP01002495.1:0-66955 GCA_003996215.1 Jaltomata sinuosa | reverse complement strand
AAGGATTAGTTGGAGGGGCTGCACATGAGGATGAATATAGACATATCCAAAACATCATTGATATATGCCATACCTTCATTTTCAACAACATCTCCCAAGAGTCCATCTGGCTCCATTTATTTCCCTTCTCCCTTACGGGAGAAGCAACGACTTGGTTCGAAGAGCTCCCGAAGGGCTCAATTACCTTATGGAACGGATTGGTAGAGGCATTTATGGTGAGATTCTTCACTCTTTCAAGGATGATGCAATTGAGAGATGATATTACAAACTTTTTCCAAATCCCTGATGAGCCATTGCATGAAGCATGGATAAGGTTAAAAAAGAAGTTCCTATTATGTCCCAATCATGAGTTGCCTAACAACGTCCTTCTCCAAATTTTTATTGAACCTTGAACTCAATGAACAAATCTATTCCAAACAACCTTGCAGGCAGAATATTTATGGATCAACCATATAGCGTTGCCTCGAATCTTTTAGAATGGATGACCAAGATGAATCGCGCTTGGCACACTAGAGAGGAAGATGTTACCACAGGGGTGACTTCATCCATTATGATGAATAAAATAAGGTTAAAAGACGAGGATAGAGATGAGACAATGGCCAAGATGATGACATAAGTTGATCTCTTATCTAAACACATGATGGGAGCTGGAATTACTAAGAGTGTGAATGCTATGAGTACTCATGAGCTTAAAGATAATGATGAGGATGTATTTACTATTATGGATGGGAAGATTTTATATCTATTAATGGGTTCTCGACTTGGGTATTTACGCCCGAGGGACGAGAACCAAGATTAGAACAAAGGTAAAGATTGTGAGAGCCATTGGAGAGATTGTGAGAAAGAAAGTTATCAGTATAATCACCGGAGTTCAAATCCTTATGTGCCTCCTCCAAAGTCCGATGCCGCATATCAACCCACCGTGAGCAACCACCTACATTCGAAAATCAAATATATGTGCCTCTAGTTTTGAAAAAGATTGAGTCAATCGATAGTGGGGTGAAGGAGCTAAAGAGTAAAGTGTCAACTCTTCACCAAACGGTGATCTTACACTCAAATTCTATCAAGCATCTTGAGGCATAAATAAATCACCTATCCTCACAAATGAATCCTTGAATAAAGGGGACACTTCAAAGTGACACTATGGTGAACCCAAAAAATGATGGCTATGTTATGAAAATTGTCACTAGGATTGGACGAATATGTAGTGGGGTGAAGAAGCCATCTAATGAGGTTTTTATGGATCCACATGATAAAATAGAAGAGGAGATTGTGCTTGAGAATAAAGTGGATGAAAATCCAATTGTTGGGGTGAAGTCTAGTGCACCAAACATGAATTCAAATGATGATGATCTATGTGAAGAGAAGGATGAGGCTGAGTCCCCTTCTCAAATTACCATTGATATTGAGGAGGATGCTCCTAGCGTACCGAGTGTGCCACAACCTATGCCAAAAGGGCCCCCTCTGTATCCTCAAAGATTGACCAAGAAGAAGAAGGAGAATCAATCCAAGAAATTTGTGGACATGTTTAGTAAGCTATCTATCAACATTCCTTTGGTCGATGCATTAATGCAAATTTCCAGGCATGCAAAGTTCATGAAGGAGCTTCTCAAGAAGAAGCGTGTAGTTGATGTGGGCACCATAGAAATATCACACAGCTGCAGTGCTGTGATGACAAGCAATATTGCTTAAAAATGGGAAGATCCGGGTGCCTTTACCATCCCGTGCACTATCATAATGTTTGTGTTCTGAAAGGCCTTATGTGATTTAGGGGAAAGTATCAACTTTATGACTATAGTTATTTTCAAGAATCTAAGCTTGGGTTCTCCAAAGCCTACACATATGAGATTGCTCATGGCCGATCTATCCATCAAACGTCCCATAGGGATTATATTCTATGTATTGGTCAAGATCAACAAGTTCATCCTACTCACTAATTTTGTTGTCTTGGATTATGACGTAGATCTTGAAGTGCCCATCATATTGGGGTGACCATTATTGGAAATCGGGAGAGATTTGGTTGAAGTGGAACTCGGGAGCTCAAGTTTTGGGTTAGGAGAGAGGAAGTTACTTTTAATGTATGCCAATCTACGAGACCACCGGACGTGTTTTGAGTAGTGTCTGTGATCAATATTGAGGGCAAGTTGGTGAATGCCCATGATGAGGTTGAGATGAAGGATGTACTCGAGCTTATGATATTGCCACCTTGGCAACAAGACAATGTGATGAAGATCTTGAATGAGCAATTCCCTTTCTTGGGATAGGGCCAACTAAATTAGATTTCCATGCTTCCGGTTAATGGTTGAGGATTGAGGTACTATCGTCATGGCGTGATGTAAAATCAAGAACTTCTTGGGAGGCAACCCAAATGTTTTTACTTTTTATTTTTATTACTTGTTTTTTTAGGAATGCAAGTAGAGGAAAAATGATGAAATGGGAAAACAAGATAAAAAGGCACGTGTGGAAGGCTGTGTGGTTTGCACAAGCAGTTGTGCACATCACACAGGGAAACACATCCCAAACTAGAGGCCTAGGAAGAAAAAAATGAAATTAGAGGTGACGTGCGATGGGTTGTGCAAGTTGCACATCCCGTTGTGCATATCACACCTCCACTGCATCCCAAGTCAGAAAGCTGTGAAATTTCTGGGTGAAAAATTGGCTGGTGCAAAGTAATGTGCAAGCCGCATATTGGCTTATATGAATCACACATTAAATCCCCATTGGATACAGATTCCTAGTCGTTTCTCATTTGTACACCCATTATACTTTACCATCTTGATTGAATTGGATTTTTATGACAGAATTCCCAATTACCCCCAATCCTTTACTTTTTTGCATTTAAACACTTACTCTCTTAGTGAAGTCATTTTTATACAATCATTATTGTGCTATCTACTAGTCTCTGTGGGTATGACCCTGACATCCATTGGGTACTTATAAATATGTTTTTCTTGATGATAGTCGATACCTCCTCATGGGAAAGTACGTTTGAGCGGTTATCAAAAATGGCGTCGTTGCCAGGGACTTGATTTGATAGCTATTTTTGATTATAGATTTGAAATCACTTAGAGAGTGCTTGGTCTTGTACTTTTGTTTATAGTTTGTGTTGTGATTGAGTAGGATAGCCTATGAGAGAGGACGATGACAACGAAAGCATTGACGGCTTCATAGATTCCAATGCTGCTGAGCCTGTGATGCAAGGGGGTGTGGGTGCAATATGCCTACCCCCCACGGTGGGAAATGCTGTCTTTCACGTGACTAGCACCATGCTCTACTTGATCCAAATGAAGGGCCTATTTGGTGGAGCAGCACATGAACACGCCAACCAGCATATTTGGAATTTTGTGGAGATTTGCCAACCATACATTATTCAAAACATCTCCCAAGAATTCATCTGATTGCGCCTATTCCCCTTTTCCTTGATGGGGAAAGCCATGGCATGGTTGGAAGAATTGCCGGACTGATCTATCACATCTTGAGCTGAATTGGTTGAGGCATTTATATTAAGATTATTTCCTCCATCTCGAATGATGTAGCTAAGAGATGAGATCACCAATTTTAGGCAACTCCCGGATGAACCTCTACATGAAGTTTGGTTAAGGTTGAAAAAGAAGCTTGTCTTCTGTCTGAACCATGAGTTATCTGATAACGTATTGCTCCAAAGTTTCTATCGGTCGCTGAACTCTATGAATAAGTCAGTGGCTAACAACCTTAGAGGTGGAACCTTTATGGACTTATAATTTCTCATTGCCTCAACTTTGTTAGAGAGAATGACAAAGACCAACCAAGCTTGGCATACGAGAGAAGCGATGCCAACTTTGGGAACACCCTATCCATCTTGACCAATATAATGAGAAAAAGGGATGAGGAGTGGGATGAGTCAATGGCCAAGATGATGACTCAAATTGACTTAACACCCAAGCATATAATGGGAGTAGGTGGTGCGAAAGCTGTGAATGCTGTAAGTACATCGAAAATTAAAGCAAGTGATGCTGAGTTAATGACAGTTGTCGATGGTAAATTATGTTTTGTGTTGGCGGGTTCTCTCCATGGGTATTATCGCTCAAGGGAGGAGATCCAAGGTTGGATAAGAGATAAGGAAAAGGATGAAAATTAGCGGGATAGAGATAAAAATGGTGATCGCTTCAATCACCGGAGCTCAAATCCCTATATACCTCCAAACAAAGCGAACTCTCTCTACCAACCGGGCACAAGCAACCCTGGTCATTCCAAGCTAGAGGACATGTTGTCCTTGGTTCTCAAGAAGGTGGATACGATAAATACTGGAGTGAGTGAGCTAAATAGTGAAGTCTCAACACTTCATCAAACTGTGAGCTCTCACTCATCCTCGATCAAGCATCTTGACGCCCAAATGAACCACCTCTTGAGCCAAATGAACCCGAGGATGAAGGGGACACTGCCCAGTGATACCATCACGAATCCAAAGAATGACTGATTTGAGGTAGTATCGTCAATCCGCGATGCTAAATCAAGCAATGCTTAGGAGGCAACCCAAGTTTTTTACTTTATTTTTGGTTATCTTTTGTTGTTTTTGGTGTGTTTGTAGGGAATGCATGGATTAGAAAAAAGGACAAAAATGGGCTGTGCGGCAGACCGTGCGGACCGCATGAGCCATTGTGCATGTCGCACGGCTCAGCGCACACCAAAATAGAAGGCCTGGGAGAAAATGGAAATTTTAGAGGCGATGTGCGTCGGGCCGTACGGACCGCATGAGCCCAAGTGCGCATCACACCTCTACCGCATGGCAAACCAGATGCTTGGGCAAACTAGGGGAGAAAAAAGGTGATGTACGACACGCCATGCGGTCCGCACCAAGGCTGGTGTGAATCGCATATCGCGGCACATTAAAGGTAAATTTGAATTTTTATTAACCTAACCCGTTGACTGACCCGACCCAGAGATGACACGGCTCAACTTTTCTTATTCTTTTCTCTTTATATTCCACCTCTTTCACCACCTTCACCATATTTTCTCTCCAACTCTCAAAATTCTCTCCCAAAACTTTCCACAAATCCTCCTACTTCTCCCAAAATCTTATTCTCCTCTCACCCAACCATCTTCGCCGCTCCACCATCATTGCCTCCAATCGTTTCTCTGGGAAAATTTATTGGGTCACTATCATTGTTCTATAAAAGCTCCAATTTCTACTCCTCTTCGCTTAATTTTTACTTGTGGTAAGTTGCCCGACGTTGAATACTTGTTTTTATGAAGGTTGGGAACTCATATTGTGAAGCATGCTGAATAAAATTGCCATGTTGATTTTGGGTGAGATCCAAAAAATTTGGGTCCCCAATTTTGAGTTGTTTTGATAATTTTGCTTATTGTCAACTTGCTAGAACTTGAATTTTGTTAATGCATATTGATTGATAGTTATTTTTAGCCTTGAAATCTGAGTTTTGGGTGAAGTATGAGTAACCCACTTGTGATTGACAAATGATTTGGCCTGATGATAGATTGAGTGACATCGTTCTTAAGGGCAAATCATTGTTTGTCATAAGGTTTTGCTGAAAATTTATTGTTGGGGCTGAATTTTTTTCCTTGTATGCCCATGGTTCTTTGTTGAAGATTATCTTTTAGTGTATGATCTTGTGTGGGGAGGGGTTAATTATTGCTAAATTTGTTGGTGCCTATTGTTGCAAGTGAAAGCTTGATGTTCCCTATGATAGACTGGGTAAAGTCCATCTTAAGGGAAGTCGTTAAGTTCTTTCTCACTTGTTGTTGATAACGCTCAAACTACACCTCAATTTAAGAAGCGTAAGCGATCGTTGTCAAATATATAACCCAACAAGGTTGGGGTCGAATCCCACAGAGAATATGGTGATGATTAAGACTTTAGTGAAGTATGTGACTAGTCGTCAATCGTTTCCAGTAAATAAAAGGGGGGTTTTGTAATCAAATTGTAAACAAAACAATAATAAACGTAGGAGTTTAAATCAGTATGAGAGAATGCGAACTAGGGACGTGGTCACCATGGCGTTGTAACAATGTCGATTCTAGGCTTAACTGGGTTCTTTCTATATGCGTGTCACGATGTGATTGCGTCAATTGTATCTTCTAAACGTCTCTCGACCAAATAAACAAATTTCCTTTTATCTTCTCTCGATCTCAAAAAGATGTGCTTTTTAGCTCTCAATCCTAACATCAAGTAGATTAATCCAGTTACGGCATTAATCTTTAAGACGAGAGTTGGTAGTCTCGAATCCTTGTTGTTAATCAAGTTTCTCGGTTTTAATCTCTTTCTCAAGCAAATTAAACCTAGGCATGTTCTAATGTTTGCAACCCACTAGAAAACGTGACATAATGTATGATTAACAACGTGACAATACATAAAACGAACCCAACGCTACCCGGAATCTATATTGCTACGTTTGCCATGGCTCCCACAACCCTAGTTGCGGGAGTTTTAGTTAATCATGCTATAAAGAAAAGAGAAGAGAATTGAATTCATAATAAGGAGAAGAAGTTCTTACAATATAATGAAAACCAATCTTCAATAATCCAAGCACAAGAAAAACCAAGAACTCACGAACACGAATTCAAGAATCCGAAAACGTGTTGTTGCTCTCAAAAATTGACTAAAAACTATTCTAAAACTATTGGGTGTCTTCTAATTACATAAACCTATCATAGGGTATTTATAGGAGTCAAAGAAACCAAATCCAAAATGGGCTAGGAATCCCCAAAACGCGGGTCGCCGACGTAAGCCACTGCCTTAGCGTGACGGTCAGGCTGACGGACCGTCACTGCCTTGACGGACCGTCGCCTGGACCGTCAGCCTTAGGCAGTGACACTGTCCCTTTGCTGCCTTGGAGTGACGGTCCCAGTGACGGACCGTCACATGTGTGACGGGCCGTCACTCAGGCCGTCACACTTAGGCAGATTGCTCTTTTTCGCGTATTTCCGTCCGTTTCCGTGTTTGTTTCCATTTCCTACAAATACAACATAAAACATCAAAAACAACAATGGTTGCTTGAAAACGTACGATTGTTCTTAGTAAAAAGGAGTCGAAAGTGACGTAAATTAGCGTCACATCAACACCCTCAACTTAAAACGTTCGCTTGTCCTCAAGCAACATAACATAAAATAATAATACGACTCAACTAAGAACACGAACTCATGTCTATAGCACTTCATGGTCATTCAAAACTTATTCAATTAAATCAAGCTCCCTCGTAGCACACGTATGTATGAAACACTAACTTGCAAGGATCCAAACATGTCACTCCGATATGATAGAACATTATGCATATACACGCGTAGCTATCCTAACAATCAATAGACAATATAGACATCTTGGTGCCCTCACCACAAAGAAATCCCACACACAAGATTTGGGACTAGGTAAGCGCTCACCCTCACAAACGATTTCAAACAATGCACATGCGATACCATAGGCTTGCCCTTACTATTCTATTTCGGTTCTTCAGAAAGCTACTCGGGATCACTACAGGACTTGTTTCGGCTTGTAATGAGGCTTCGGGTGCAGGTATGATACATTTAGGGGTTAGTGACTAAGCCCTCCTTGGAACCATTTACATCTTATCACCACATAACTTCACTTTATCCATCCTTATTCACCTTTTTATTTCCTTGATTCTAGATACAGGTTCGGCCTCTTTATTGACAATTCTTTTTGTTTCTTTTTCAATCTTTTTCATCTTTCTTTATTTTTCTTTTCTTTTCTTAGGCGCACACCCGGATTTTCATTCTATTCAACAACAATCATCTCCATCCTCTTTTTCTTCTCCTTTACCACTGTAGCAGCCACCCTCAACTTAGGCTGATTGCCTACGTCAAGGTGCACAATGTCCATTGGTAGGACCAGGGCCAAAACAGGGTTTACCTCTATAGTAGCCACCCTCAACTTAGGTTGTTTTGCTTACGTTGAGGTGCACGATGTCCAAGGAAGGGCCAGGGCCAAGATAGGGATTCAAAGTTAAACAGGAATGGTGACAGGTTATTGAAAGAATA
The DNA here is from genome assembly GCA_003996215.1 of Jaltomata sinuosa. Classification (NCBI taxonomy): domain Eukaryota; kingdom Viridiplantae; phylum Streptophyta; class Magnoliopsida; order Solanales; family Solanaceae; genus Jaltomata; species Jaltomata sinuosa. Next base: position 58,963 of record QJPP01002495.1, on the reverse strand, counting down.
AGGTCAATTACGGCTCAAACAGGGATCAAAAGGGATTATTTGTATTTGGACGGTCATATAGGCTAAGTGGACTGCATCAAAAAGGGCCTGCGATCCTTTCCTAAGCAACCAACTTTAAACTTAACAAAATAGACCGGGCAAGTTCTAGATGCATGCACAGAATAAGAATTTATAACAATTAATCTCACACACTCTTAGCACCAAGAAACTATATCGCTACCAACTATCAAACAACCGCTCGGCTTAAGCATACTCATTCAAATCATATTCACACAATGACATACAAGGATCCATACAGTCAATTGTTTCAATATAAGCTCAAAACCAGAAAATTTTTAAAGGGCCTCGTTTTTAGACAAGAACAACGCATGCTTGCTATAGAAACTAAAAAAAAAAAATTAAAATAACCTAAACATGCCGGATCTACTAGATAGCACACCGGAGGGAAAAGAAATCGGCAACAAAAACCCTCGGTGGTGACTCACAGGTTTTCCCACGAATTAATTAGACTATAATACAACAACAATTTATGGGTTGCCTCCCATACAGCGCCTGATTTAACGTCGCGGCACGACGCGGGTGTCTTGATTACTCAGACTTCATCAAGACACCCCAGATTGACTAAGAGTCAAATAAACACACTAGACTTAATCAAAAACCGTATTCCCCGGCAACGGCGCCACTTTTTGATAACGCTCAAACTACACCTCAAATTAACGAGGCGTAAGCGATCGTTGTCAAGTAAAGAACCCAACAAGGTTGGGGTCGAATCCCACAGAGAATATGGTGAAGATTAAGACTTTAGTGAAGTAGATGACTAGTGATCAATTATTTCCGATAAATAAAAAGGGGGGTTTTGTAATCAAATTGTAAACAAAACAATAATAAATGTAGGAGTTTAAATCAGTATGAGAGAATGCGAACTAGGGACGTGGTCACCATGGCGTTGTAACAATGTCGATTCTAGGCTTAACTGGGTTCTTTCTATATGCGTGTCACGATGTGATTGCGTCAATTGTATCGTCTAAACGTCTCTCGACCAAATAAACAAATTTCCTTTTATCTTCTCTCGATCTCAAAAAGATGTTCTTTTTAGCTCTCAATCCTAACATCAAGTAGATTAATCCAGTTACGGCATTAATCTTTAAGACGAGAGTTGGTAGTCTCGAATCCTTGTTGTAAATCAAGTTTCTCGGTTTTAATCTCTTTCTCAAGCAAATTAAACCTAGGCATGTTCTAATGTTTGCAACCCACTAGAAAACGTGACATAATGTATGATTAACAACGTGACAATACATAAATCGAACCCCACGCTACCCGGAATCTATATTGCTACGTTTGCCATGGCTCCCACAACCCTAGTTGCGGGAGTTTTAGTTAATCATGCTATAAAGAAAAGAGAAGAGAATTGAATTCATAATAAGGAGAAGAAGTTCTTACAATATAATGAAAACCAATCTTCAAAAATCCAAGAACAAGAAAAACCAAGAACTCACGAACACGAATTCAAGAATCCGAAAACGTGTTGTTGCTCTCAAAAATTGACTAAAAACTATTCTAAAACTATTGGGTGTCTTCTAATTACATAAACCTATCATAGGGTATTTATAGGAGTCAAAGAAACCAAATCCAAAATGGGCTAGGAATCCCCAAAACGCGGGTCGCCGACGTAAGCCACTGCCTTAGCGTGACGGTCAGGCTGACGGACCGTCACTGCCTTGACGGACCGTCGCCTGGACCGTCAGCCTTAGGCAGTGGCACTGTCCCTTTGCTGCCTTGGAGTGACGGTCCCAGTGACGGACCGTCACATGTGTGACGGGCCGTCACTCAGGCCGTCACACTTAGGCAGATTGCTCTTTTTCGCGTATTTCCGTCCGTTTCCGTGTTTGTTTCCATTTCCTACAAATACAACATAAAAACATCAAAAACAACAATGGTTGCTTGAAAACGTATGATTGTTCTTAGTAAAAAGGAGTCGAAAGTGACGTAAATTAGCGTCACATCAGTTGTTTTTGTCAATGGAAATTCAGGGAAGTCTGAGTACCCGGAAGTTTATGGTCATGATATCCCTTGTCCCCTTCGTTTAAATATTGTTAGTTTGTTTCATGGTACCAAGTGCCTAAGTGCATCTTGCTCTACGAATCACATGCGTAATTTACAAGAACATAAGGAACCAAAAATTCCAATTGTGCCTTTGTGCGTTTCACATGTGATGCATAGATCTTGATATGTGGGTCGCACAAGGCGTCACACCATATTGAAAAAAAAGGCCAGTTAACTGCTTTGAGGGGCGAAGCCTGGTGCGATGCAAACTTTGGTTGGTGCAGTCCGCACCAACTTTGCACCTCAGTGGAAAAACTCTTACAGGGTTCTGTTAGCTAGTGCGGAGGCACATGCGATGCGCACTTCCTCTGGTGCGGTTTGCATGTGGCTCGCACGAGCCAGCAGACCCCTTCTTTGTTTTTACTTCGTGGCATTCTATTTTTTTTAGTTTGTTAACTTTTATGTAGATTTTGTTGTTATTTTTAGCTCACAATCTCTGTATATAGAACATGTCTTCTAATAGGGGTAACACCGAGAGGAGTTCACGATGGCTAACAGCTCCCTCCTCCTCCAATCTAACCTCAAAGGGGAAAAAGAAAGTCTCATCTTCCTATAACCAAGTCTCAGAGGAGGAGATGGTTCGATTCAGAATGGAGGGAATGAAGGTCATTTATGATCCTGATATAGGTAGATCCTTCAACACAGAGCAAAACTTTAACTTGGATACAATGTGGGATAACCTACCTAACATCCCAACTCAATTTGCCAACCGTCAGTGGCAGCCATTCCAAGAGGTGCCTGGGAACTACTACAAGGAGTTAGTTCGGGAGTTCTTTGCCTCATATCAAGCCACACAAGATGCTAAGGGTTACAAAGGATGTTGTGAAACATTCCCCATATTGGAGTCAGTCATGGTTTGAGGCAAGGAAATCAGGATCACTCTGACTACTATTAATGCTATCTATTGGAGCACTCCCATTGAACCAGCCCATGAGCTCATGGCTAAGCTACTTCTCAAGTGCCAACCTCTTGAATTGGCTGCTCCTATCATTGCTCCTGATGAACCTCTTTGGGATACTATAGGGGGTGAAATACCACGTTGGTCTTTGTACTTTGAGGTGTGCCTTTTGTATGATTTTGTTCGCTACCACTTCATGCCTTCTCAGAATGACCAAAAGGTCATGCATGATGGGGCCATTCTGGTAGCTGCAATCATGGTGGGGGATCATGTCAATGTTGATGAAGTCATCGCCTTAGTGATCAAAAGGAGGATCTTAGGGGTGGTGATGCATTCCCTTTTCTAGTGCTAATCAGTAAACTTTGTGCACAAGCTGGTGTCCCTTACTTTGACTGTGATGCTCCTACTCTGGCTATTGGTGTGTTGGATCTGGATAAGAAAACTGACAGGGATGCTCCTTACTTTAAAAGGCGTAGGGTAGATACATCGGTGAAAGTTGAGAATGATGACTCTGATGCTGCACTACAGACTTCCTCTCCTTCTCATCCTACTTCAGAAGCACACACCCCCACTACCAGTGCACCTAGAGGGCTATTATCTAAAAGTGGTCTTCAAGATATGGTTGACAAAACATACAACCATGAGAGGCAATTGAGGGACTTGTCGAATGATCAACTAGGATTGATTGAGAGGGCAGTGAAGAGGCCCATCAAAGGAGTTGTGGAGAGCATGTCCAATCTTTGCAGAAGGGTGGATGTTTGTGAGAAATCTATCAAGACACTCCAGAAGGATCTTAACAACGCAAATGGAAAAGCCGCAGTGGAGGAGGCCGATTTGAACACCCTACCCTAGCTTCACAACATTCCTGGTCCCCTGGACAACTTGCTGGCATCCTTGCGGATGATGATAAGGAGCTACCTGGTCATGCAGATGCGAAGATAGATGATGAGGCTGCCGCTGTAGATGATGATAATGATGAGGCATAGTCCTCCAGGGAGTTCACCTTTCTCTCCCTTGAGCTAATAACATTGAGGCAATGCTTCTTTTGTGGGGAGTGGGTGACTTTACTTGCTTTTTGTTGGTTGCCCATGATTGGGCTTGAGATATTGTTTTTATTACCCTTGTCGGGCATATTTTGGATGATTGTGATGCTTATTTCCCTTGCTAGGCCTTTTTCAAATTTAATTTTTTTAAGCTTAATTGTGCCCTTGCTGGGCTTGATTTTTAATTGTGTTACGGGGTTGGTCTTACACACCCCATTATTTCACTACCCGTGCTTTGCAAATGCGCTAAAGGCCTATGCCAAGGTTTGTTTTTAAATGAATCATGAGTGTAAAATTTGGATATCGCCTTGTTAATAGTAGTTTAGCAATAAACTCCGAGGGTTTTCTTAATACCACGGTTCTTTCGCAAGGAGCAAAGTTTTCATTATCTTTCTTTTCTTTTGTTTTTGTGTTGAACCGGGTTGATGTTTACCTATGATAGATTGAGAGGCAACTTTCTTAAGGGAAAATGCCAAGTTTTAGTTTAAAATTGAGTCAGTAGTTGCTTGTCTCAAAATGGGCCCATGAAAATTTTTCTCTTGGCAAATTATTTTTGAAAATAAAAGGAAGAAGGAAAATGAATTTTTGAAGAAAAGCATTCTCTTGTCATGACTTGCACACTCTCGCTTTGGCTTGATTGACTCATAAACGAGTGTGTAATGAACTCAAAATAGCTTGTCGAAAGTCATTTGTCCCAATTGATGTTGAGACTAATGAAAGACGTTTTATGGCATGATGCCTTGTGGGGTGAGGATTTACCTTGATTCTCGTGCATATGTGTCATCTAGAACTTGCCTCGAATATGATTCAAGGCAAAATTCTAGGTGTGACCGAGCTTGGACGATGACCTTAGACCCTTTTTGATAGCCACTTCACCCTAATGACATTCCGTGACATCAATCTTAGTGAACCCCTATGAGCTTGTAACAGTTCTTTGGCACCTGGTTAACACCTTGACCTTTTTGGAATCTCTATCTTGGCACCCTTCCTCCCTAATTGCTTGAAAGTGAAATATGGGCTAAAAGCCTAAGTTTGGGGGGAAATGAAAAGACAACATAAGCAAATGCCTAAGTTTAGGGGTGTATGTGATCAAATGAGGAGAAGAAAAGGAATGCACTTCAAGTGCAAGGTAGCACCTAAGGTTTGAATTGAAAGCTGAGTCTTCAGTTCCCTTAACTCTGCCGGAGCCATACGATACAGAGGAATAGAAATGAGATGAGTGCCTTGCTCCAACTCAATACAAAAATCTATATCCCTGTCCGGAGGCATACCAGGCAACTCCGCTGGAAACACCTCTAAGAATTCAAAAACCATTGGAACTGACTCAATAGGCGGGGACTCCACACTATCATCCCGGAGATGATCTAAGAAGGCTAGACACTCCCTCTCCACTAGCTTCCTAGCCCGAACAAACGATATTATCTTAACCGGCTTAGGCCTGTACACACCCTCCCACTCTAGTCTATCCTTACCCGGAATCTCTAAAGCCACAGTCTTGGTGTTACAGTTCATTATAGCATGATAAGGAGATAGACAGGTCATACCCAAGATAATATCAAAATCATCCATATCCCGAATTACCAAGTCTACCCATGTATGCAACCCCACAAACACAACAGAACAGTCACGATATACATGAGTCACAATCATAGAATCTCCAACCGGGGTAGAAACATGAATAAGGGAATAAAGTATATCACAAATAAAATCCATCCCCAAAGCAAAACTCACAGACACATAAGAATATTTAGAACCTGGGTCAAATAATACCAAAGCCATTTTATCGCAGACAAGAATGGTATTTGTGATCACCGCCTCTGAGGCTTATGCCTCTGTCCTCCCTGGAAAAGCATAGAAATGATCCTGATCATCAATCTAGGCAACTTCCCAGGCCGTCTGCGCCACACCCTGCCTGCACCGTCATTCCCCCTGTCTCCACGGCCTCCCTAAAAATTAACTCGCCCACCCTATGGATGACCCCTAGCATTACCGCCTCTGCCTGTTGGGACCACTGCTCTAGTTTGCTGATGACCCTGATTACCTACCTTCCTATATGGACACTCCCTCTTAAAGTGGCCCAGATCACCACAATGGAAGCAACCATGGTCAAGTGCAGGCCTGCTAGCTGATGTTTAAGACGCTCCTTGGCCTCTAAGAGCTAAAGACTGAGCTCCCTGACGACCACTTGTAGTAGTTGGTAGAGCAGACTGAATAGGACGGGCCGAGTAAGCCTGCTGATTCTGGCCCCTGGAATATGAACCACCATAATTTCCCTCATTCCTAGGCTTCTTGGCTAAAGCCTTAGCCTGCCCCACTTGCCTAATTCCCTCTAACTTCTTCACATAGTCCACCACATCATTAAAGCCATTTCCTGAAGAAGTCATATGCACTGATAGTACCTGCAGTTCACTATTCAGACCCTTGACAAACAACCAGACCCGTTCCTCCTCAGACCCCAACATCTGTGTAGCAAAGCGAGACAAGGCATGGAACTTGGCCTCATAAGCCGAGACCAACATACTATCCTGCTCCAAGTTCAGAAACTCATCTTTCCTCCGGTCCCTCAAATTACGGGGAATGTACTTCTCTAGAAACAACACGTGGAACTGCTCCCAAGTCAGTGGAGGTAGAACAGAAGACTGACACTCAACATGAGACCTCCACCACCGCTTGGCATCACCCTGCAGCTGAAAAGTGACAAACTCAACCCCATGCTGACGTACAATACCCAACTTGTACAACCTCTCATAGCAATCCAGGATGAACTCATAGGCATCCTCCTTGTCTGTACCCAGAAACGTCGGAGATTTCAGCTTAAGCAACTTAGTCAGCATCTCATGCTCACTTCCTATCATTGGCCTGAAGAAATCATTCATGCCCGAAGCTGCATCCATTCTAGGCGATGTAGTACCCATTGGCTGAGTATCTAAGGGCTGATTTGCATAAGCCGCGGGTATCTATCCAGGGTCTAAATCAATGAAATAAGTCTCATAAACCCCCTTTAAGGGTACCCGGGCGTAATCGGGTCTAAAAAGTGGAAAAATCAAGTCTGATGCTCGGCTTTACCGAGTCTAATGTCATTTCTCCTCCATAACAGGGTCAATCTAGCACCTCGGCTCAACCGGCTCTAATATATGGTCGAAAACTGTAACATATCTTTTCTTTAACCTTTTCCACCCCAAGAAGATCCATTAAGATGATACCAAACTATTTCATAATTAATTTTATCAAAAATGGGCCCCACGGGCTATGCAGGGTTTAAAAATCATCAATAGAAGGTCCGAAGCCAAAACCGTAGTAAAATCGTGCAGAAAATCTTTTTATATGCATGATGATGGTATGCTCAATCACAATCAATACTAGCCCAATGGCTCACTATCTAACCTATCGGCCTACACAGGCTCCAATCGTTCTACAACATAGATAACCAGCTCTATAACAGTAATACGATGTCCGGGACTCAGAGACATTCCAAATATCCTACCAACTATGTTGTAGAGTCTATATAAGGGCACACAGGACCACAAGAGTAAATAGAGCATATAAAACAAATACTACAAACATCGGAGGAAGGAAAGCAACTGAACATGAATAAGCAGTCAAGGTCTGTGGTACCAACCTAGTAAACCCAACCCAAGGATACCAATTAGTATAATTTTATCCTATATATGTGAAGTCTAAAGGGTTTAAACCGTAACCTAACTGTTGTCTGACGACAAGCTTGTGGGACAACAATATCCAAGCCTGAATCGCTTTGAGAAATCCCGAATAATAATCAAACTATCAAAAACATAAATAATACATTAAAATGAGTCTAACGATACCCATAATGCTACAATTGTATCTGGGTCAAAATTCGGGTCATCGGTGGGCCTGTCGGCCCCACAACCCAAAACTGAAAATAAAAACTCACATTATGATCACCAAGACCATGGGAGTACATGCCCATAAAATCAAGGAGTTTGGGCAATAAATTTGAGCTAAAACAACCCCTTAAGTGAAGAAACCCAATAATGGAATTTTTAGGAATGAAAACCAAAAATTGACAAGAATCACCTACCAAAATGAGGGAATTATGCCAAGGGATATGAATTGGATGAGTACACGGAGCATGCAACCTCACACACGAACAACTTCTACAAATAATTTTTTGAGCTTGAGAAGATGGCAACAATGGTGGGCTTTAAATAATTGGAGAAGACAAGTTGGGAAAGAAAGAGGCTTACCAAAATAATGCCGGAAGAAGCTCACAAAGCTATGGTGTGATCACCCCAAGAACTTGAGTGCCAGAAGTAAAGAAGTTGGTGGTTTGAGAGCTTTTTACAATAGAGGGAACAGTTTAGAATGAGGAGAAATGAAGGAGAATGTTAGTTTTAAAAGATGCCAGCAGACACCGCAAATACGGTGCTTTACCGCAAATGTGGTAGCCGCAATTGCGGTCAAATGTCCTCAAATACAGACCCAACAGGTACATCAACTCAGCCAAAAACCAGCTAAGTTTAAAATGCACGATTGAACCCTCGGGAAGCATCCGGGGTCCTGCGGACACAAATGAAATATGCTACTCAACTAAAAATAACATTCTGGACTCAACAAATTGACAAAAACTCCAACAGAGGTCGATAGAACAAAATTTGGGCCCCACTCCCAAGAACCAACTTTAGGCTTATCTTTCCAAAATGGAACACCAGGCCTAAAACGAGTCTGGAAGCCTCGGGACCCGAACCAAAGGTCCCCTCAGCCCAAAGTCTATATTTTGGAGCTAACAGCGCTGTCAGAATTTCCATCCGAGGCCGTCTTTTACGAATGTTGACCAAAGTCAAACTTTCAAGTTCAACTTGGCTAAAACACAAAAATAAAGACAAAACAAAACCAAAAGCTCTCAGAATCCGACCAAGGGTCCTTCTAGACCAAAATCCATGCTACGGAGCTAACGTAATTGTCAGAATTTGATTCCGAGCATGTTTACCAAGAATGTTGACTAAAGTCAACGATATTCTAAGTTAAGACTCTAAAATAGGTAAATGGCCGAAATAACCAAATGAACGACCAGGGCACCGAACTACCGGTCCCAACAAGCCATAAATGAAGTGGGGCCGCTACAGGAAAGCTATAACAGTACAATAAATGCACAAATGTGAAGATGACCAGAAGGGTCATCACAACATCCACTACTAAAAAGACTTTCATCCTCGAAAGTCAAGAAAAAGGGAGTACATGAAGGCTTGAACAACTACGAATACTGAGCATGCAACTCACTCTCGGTCTCCCAAGTAGCCTCCTTGACTGGATGATGCCTCCACTGAACTTTCACTATCGAAATCTCCCTAGATCTCAATATCCTGATATCTCTGACCAGAATAACTATCGGCTCCTCAACAAAAGATAACCTCTCATCTAACTGAACCAAATCCCAATGCAACACATGAGACTCATCTGGAACATACCGACACAACATCGAGACATGAAAAGTGGGTGAACAGCTGAAAACATCAGAGGCAAAGCTAACATGAAGGCAACACTACCAACCCTCAGGAGAATCTCAAATGACCCAATAAACCTGGGGCTAAGCTTGCCCCACTGACCAAATCGCATCACGCCCTTCACGGGCGATACTCGAAGGAATACCAAGTCAGCCACACTGAACTCCAAGGGACGAAGTCTACGATCAGCGTAGCTCTTCTGCCTACTCTGGGCTGCTCTAAGTCTATCCTGAATCAAATGAACTCGGTCTAAGGAATCTCTAAGCAAATTTGTACTCTGTGGTCTGGACTTTAAACCATCAAACCAACCAATTGGTGATCTGCAACGCCTACCATAAAAGGCCTCGAAATGTGCTATGCCAATGCTCGAATAAAAACTATTATTATATTCAAACTCGGCCAATGGCACAAACAAATCCTATGAACCTCCAAAGTTAAGAACACAAGCCCCAAGCATATCCTCCAGGACGTGAATAGTCCTCTTGGACTGGCCATCTGTCTGTGGGTGGAAAGCAGTACTAAGCTGAACCTCTTTACCCAAATCTCGCTGAATAGCCCTCCAAAACTAAGATGTGAACTGAGTTCCGCAGTCTAAAATAATAGAAGATGGGACCCCGTGCAATCAAACAATCTCACGAAGGTAGATCTGAGCTAACCTCTCCGCATCGTAAGAAGTCTGAACTGACAAGAAATATGTTGACCTAGTCAGCCTATCAACAATCACCCATATGGAATCAAACCCACGAGAAGTATGAGGCAAACCAACAATGAAATCCATAGTAATACCTTCCCACTTTCACTCAGGAATGGGAAGTCGCTGCATCAAGCCACCCAGTCTCATGTGCTCAAACTTCACCTGCTAACAGTTCAAGCACTGAGATACAAACTCTGCTACATCCCACTTTATACTGCTCCACCAGTAAAGGTGTCTCAAATCTCTATACATCTTCACTGCGCCAGGATGAATGGTGTATCTAGTATAATGCGCCTCACGAAGTATCAACTGAATCAAATCTACAACCCTCGGAATACAAAGATAACTGTCGAACCTCAGAATACCATCAGAACCCAAAGTAGCCTGGCTGACCTCACCCCGAACTACTTGATCACGAAGGTCACACAAACTCTGATCCTCGAACTGACGGCTCTGAATCTAATCAACTATAGAAGAACGAACCTCAATATTGGCAAGAACTATGCTAGGATCTGACAAGTCAAGCCTAACTAAACAGTTAGCCAAGTACTAGATGTCCAAGGCCAACAGTTGCTCAAAAACTGAAAGTGAAGCTAGGCTGCCCATACTCACCGCCTTCTGACTCAAGGCATCCGTTACCACGTTTGCCTTGCTCGGATGGTATAGAATAGTAAAATCGTAGTCCTTCAGCAACTCAATCCATCTCTTCTGCCTCGAGTTTAGCTCCCGCTGACTCATAATGTACTGAATACTATGATGGTCGGTGAATATCTTGCAATGAACTCCATATAGGTAATGCCTCCAGATCTTGAGCGCGATGACTACTGCCGCCAACTCTAAGTCATGAGTGGGGTAGTTGCGCTCGTGAACCTTCAGCTGTCTCAATGCATATGCTATCACTCGACCTTGATGCATTAACACACAACCAAGACCAACCCCAGAAGCATCACAATACACGGTGAAACTCTGACCCTTGATCAGCAAGGTCAAAAACTGGAGCTAAAGTCAATAAGGCCTTAAGCCTGTAAAAGCTATCCTTGCACTGATCTGAACACTGAAATAGAACATCCTTCCTAGTCAGTATAGTCAAGGGTGCTGCTATGGAAGAAAATCCCAGAATGAACCATCTGTAGTAACCCGCTAACCCAACAAAGTTGCAAACCTCGGTGGCAGTAGTAGGTCTAGGCCAATCATGAACTACTGAAATATTACCCGGATCAACACTAATCCCAATCTTAGACACCACGTGCTCTAGGAATGCAACTGACTCAAGCCAAAAATCACACTTTGAGAACTTGGCATAAAGTCGATGATCTCTCAAAGTCTGAAGTACAGTCCTCAAGTGTTGCTGATGCTCATCTCTACTCCGGGAGTATACCAGGATGTCATCTATGAAAATTATGATGAACATATCCAAGTACGGGTTAAGCTCCCTATGCATCAAGTCCTTGAAGGCTGCGGGGGAGTTAGTCAACCTAAAAGACATCACTAAGAACTCATAATTTCCATAATGTGTCATGAATGCTGTCTTAGGGATGTCCTCTGCCCTAATCCTCAACTGATGGTAGCCGGACCTCAAATCAATCTTCGAAAACATGACTAAACCCTGAAGCTGATCAAACAAGTCATCAATCCTCGGTATCGGATACCTATTCTTCACTGTCACCTTATTCAACTACCGATAATCAATACACATCCGCATCGACCCATCCTTCTTCTTCACAAAGAGAATAGGAGCACCCTAAGGAGACACACTCGGTCTAATAAACCCCTTAGCTAACAAATCCTGGAGCTGCTCCTTAAGCTCTTTCAACTCAGCAAGAGCCATACGGTAAGGAGGAATAGAGATGGGCCTGGTGCCGACTCTAACTCAATGGAAAAATCAACATCTCTCTCAGGTGGAAGGCCTGGCAGGTCGATAGAAAACACATCTAGGAAGTCTCTAACTATGGGAACATACTTAGGAGATGAAGGGTCAGCACTAGCATCTCGGACATATGCTAGATAAGCTAAACACCCACGGGAAATCAACTTCTTAGATCAAAGACAAGAGATAATCCCAGATTGTGCGCGGCTAATAGAACTCTGCCACACAACCAGGGATACACTGGGCACGACTATGATAATGATCTTGGCATAACAATCCAAAACTGCCTGGTGAGGGGATAACCAGTTCATGCGCAGTATTATATCAAAATCTAATATATCAAGGATCATCAAATCACCCTAAGCCTCCAAATCACCAACAGATATCATGCAAGATCTCACAATCCGATCTACTACTAAAGAATCTCCTATAGGGGTCAAAACAGAAATAGGAACATATAACGGCTCTCTAGCCAACCCCAAACAAGGCAGATACATACGAACAAGTAGATCAAGGATCAAATAAAGCCATAGTAGACTGATGGCACACAAAAATCATACCTGTAATCACAGCATTCGAGGCCTCTGCCTCTGGCCTCCCAGGGACCGCATAAAACTGACGATGACCTCTACCTGCCTGACTGCCATCCCTACCACCTGCTATGCTATGTGGGGCACCACCTATAGCCTGAACACCACCTCCTCTGGCCGGAGGCTGAACTTCTCGCAAAGGCTCAGTCGACTGAGCGGCTGACGGAACTGTACCCCGTTGGGGGCAATCTCTAGCATAATGGCCAATAACACCACACTCATAACAAGGCCCTGATAACCTGAACTATTGATACGGACCAGCAGAACCTCTATGGCCACCATGGCCTGATGCCCCAGAAGCTGCACCCCTCGAAGACTGACCCTTCTCGAACTGAGAACTACTAGAAGTATGAAGTGAAGCCTGAACCGGGTGGCTGGACTGACCCTGGTGCTTCTATGGCTGATAACCCCGACCCTACTGGCCTAAACCTCTACCACCCTATCTGGAACCACTGTAGCCACCCTGATAATGAGGCCTCTTCTCTCTAGCCCCCTGATCATGTCAATGCAAGTCCTCCATAGTACGTACATACTCTGTAATAGCCTAAAATGACCGGCCACTAGAGACTAATATCTTAGCTAGCTGTTTAAGCTTTGACTGCAATCCCCAAACAGATTTGTTCCTGTCCGGCTCAGTCATAATGATCATAACTCCAAATAGGGCAAGCTGATGAAAATGGGTCTCATACTCAGATACAGACATGAACCCCTGCATAAGCCTGGTGAACTTCTCCTGGCGATGCTCTCGATCACTCTGAGGTAGGAACTTAGCCATGAAGGCCTCATAAAACTTGGACCAAGGAATCAGAGGTGATGTAGGAGGTCTGTAGGATACCTGTGCCCTCCATCATAACTACGATAGATTCTCCAGCTGATACGTAGTATATCCAACCCCTTGAGTCTCTAGAAAACCCATATGGTGTAACATCTCCTCACAGGTAGTAATGAAGTCATATGGGTCCTGTCCCAATGTACCAGCAAACCTCGATTATGCAATCTCAGAAATCTACTCACGATATTCTGCTCCCCATCTGTCATAGTTGGGCAAGGGGCAAGAGACTGTGCAACTGCTGGAACTGGAATAACCTCAGCACGGGGAACCACAGTAGCAGGCTGCGCTCCTGAACTCTAAACAACCAGGGCTGCCCCCTGAGTGGATGTTTGTGCTACCTCAGAATATCTCTCCCCGATCATACCCGATAGCTAAAGTAGTAAACCCCGAATATCTAAAGACTAAGCTGGGCTGAAGCTGGAATAAGAATTTGTGCTGGAACTGATACTGGAGGTGTGGCACTTGGGATGTCCCCGAGTCCATATGTTGTGGCTCAAGAGAAAACTCTGGATCAAAATCAAGCTCGGGCTCTAACTCAACTCCAGCAGCTTTAGCAGGTGTTGCTGCTCTGGGACGTCCTCGACCCCTACCTCTACCCTTGCGACACCCCAGCCCCTAGCTGGAGTCAGAGGTGCAGGGGCAGGAGGCTCTCCTCTACCAGAAGCCAAAGACCTCATACGAACCATCTATGGAAGAGTAAACTAGAACAAGTGAGATTTATAGAAACTTTCGAGGATACTACGCACAAGAGCGAAACAAGAAAAGTTTATTTTTTCCCTAAGATGTCACTATAGCCTCCGAAGATTGAGTACGAACGTGTTCGACCCAACTCGCAGGACTCTACTAGACATTGACTCCTATACCGATGACACCATTGAACCTAGGGCTATGACCAAGTTGTCATGACCCGATTATTTGGTCATGATAGCACCTACAACCCCCTAGTAGGCAAACTAATCCCAGTAGCCCGGAATGGTTAGTAATGGGCTACTGTCTAAAAATTTAAGAGGAAGAATAGTTTAATAAGAGGAAGCAAGGGAACAAGATGAGAGGATAGACAACAAGAATATATATATATACATATGCGAAAGCTAAACCAAACCCAAAACTTTGTATCATAGTATAGAGCCAGATCTACATATAAGAAGTACGAAGGGTGCAAAATAATATATACACCAATGTCTCCGAGTAGTATAAAGCAATAGATAAACCAAAAGGTAAACTCTGGTCGCCAAGAGCTCACCCTCAGTCTGGATAGAAAAATTTCCAAGAACGACCCACAACAATCTAGCGGCGATGGCCATACTAGGATCTACACCAGAAGATACAGAGTGTAGTTTGAGAACCAATTACAAAGCAATCGGTACCCAATAGGTATCATAGGCCGACTAGGCACATATAAGATAAAAGAGCAGTAATGAACAGAATAGAAAATAGATAGTCATAGAAGGCAACAAACAAGTACAAGGAATCTGGCCCAGAGGGAAGACAACAAAAAGCAACATACAAGGCTAGCAAGTAGAATATATATAAACACAGCAGGCACAGGTGAAAGTAAGAAATGGCACACCTGGGATCCTCGCAATAACAATATATAGTAAGTTTAGAAGTGGACCGTATACTGGTAACCTCAAGTACAAGGGAAGGAAGGACAAGAATAAAGATAGGCATGCTTAAAAAAACAGGAATAAATAACCAACTTAATCATACCAAACTCAAGACAGGAACTAACAACCTCTTAGTATCCAATCTCATATATATAACCATGAAAGGGTGTAGTATAGCGATAAAGTAACAAGCGTCTACCTACAGTCCCCCAGCCACCCATACAACTGAGAAACACAATCAAGTGAAAACAAACCCTCTGACCGCCCATACAACCGGAGCGTACTCTCAACAAATAGAAAACAAGGGTGGAACCTCACACAAATGAATGATATGATATGATATGCCAAACTAAGTGTAACCACAGTGTCAGTATGTTACCCCCTCTGGTACCCCAAAGGTCCAATAAAGGTGGGATGCCTAGAACGACTTCTCCTGAGTACATCTACTCTGCCGTACACCCCTACCCACGGTAACCCTTTTACCCGTAGCACTTGGTACGGAATGACAGGGTCCATGGAGGTCTACTCGTAGACCACATACTACACTCTAACCTCAAATATCAGTCCGGAGTGTCATTGGATCCAAACTAGTACTCAAATGCTCAAAAAGCATGCCTGAATTCTATCAATGTATAAATAAATTAAATGAGTCTCATAAACCCCCTTCAAGGGTGCGCGGGCATAACTGGGTCTAAAACAGTGGAAAAATCAAGTCTGATGCTCAGCTTTACCGAGTCTAATGTCATTTCTCCTCCATAATAGGGTCAATCTAGCACCTCGTCTCAACCGTGTCTAATATATAGTCAGAAACTGTAACAAATCTTTCTTTTAACCTTTTCCACCCCAAGAAGATCCATTAAGATGATACCAAACCATTTCATAATCAATTTTATCAAAAACAGGCCCACGGGCCATGCAAGGTTTAGAAAATTATCAATAGAAGGTCCGAAGCCAAAACCATAGTAAAATGATGGAGAAAATCCTTTTATATGCATGATGATGTCATGCTCAATCATAATCAATAGCCCAATAGCTCACAATCAAACCTATCGGCCCTACACAAGTTCCAATCATTCTACATAACAGATAACTAACTCTATAATTGTAATAACGATGTCTTGGACTCACGGACATTCCCAATATCCCACCAACTATGTTCCAGAGTCTATATAAGGCCACACAGTACCACAAGGGTAAATAGAGCATATAAAACAAATACTACAAACATTGGAGGAAGGAAAGCAACTGAACATGAATAAGCGGTCAAGGTCTATGGTACCAACCTAGTAAACCCAATCCAAAGATGCCCATTAGTACAATTTTATCTTATATATGCAAAGTCTAAAGGGTTTAAAGCGTAACCTACCTGTCGTCCGGTGACAAATTGCTGGGACAATAATATCCAAGCCTGAATCGCTCTGAGAAATCCCGAATGATAATAAAACTATCAAAAACATAAATAATATATTAAAATGAGTCTAACGATAACCATAATTCTACAATTGTAGTCGAGTCAAAATTTGAGTCACCGACGTGCCCATGGGCTCCGCAACCCAAAATTGAAAATGAAAACTCACATTATGATAAAAAAGACCATGGATTACATGCCCAGAAAATCAAGGAGTTTGGGCAATAAATTTGAGCTAAAACAACCCCTAAAGTTAAGAAACCCAATAACGGAATTTTTAGGAATGAAAACCGGAAATTGACAAGAATCACCTACCAAAATGAGGGAATTATGCCAAGGGATATGAATTGGATGAGTCCACGGAGCATGCAACCTCACACATGAACAACTTCTACAAACAATTTTTCGAGCTTGAGGAGATGGAAACAATGGTGGGCTTTAAACAATTAGAGAAGACAAGTTGGGGAAGAAAGAGGCTTACCAAAATAGTGCCAGAAGAAGCTCATGAAGCTATGGTGTGATTACCCCAAGAACTTCAGTGCCAGAAGTGAAGAAGTTGGTGGTTTGAGAACTTTTTACAATAGAGGGAACGATTTAGAATAAGGATAAATGAAGGAGAATGTTATTTTTAAAATCTGCCAGCAGACACTGCAAATGCGGTGCTTTACCGCAAATGTGGCCAAGCACCGCAAATGTGGAACTCGCACCATTGTCCCAACACCACAAATACGACACTAAACTACAAATGCAGTAGTCACAATTGCGGTCAAATATCTGCAAATGTGGACCCAACAGGTACAACAACTCAGCCAAAAACCAGCTAAGTTTAAAACGCACGATTGAACCCTCGGGAAGCATCCAGGGTCCTGCAGACACAAACAAACTATGCTACTCAACTAAAAACAGCATTTCAGACTCAACAGAATCAATGAAAACCCTAACGGAGGTCTATTGCATAAAAAATGAGCCCCATGCCAAGAACCAACTTTAGGCTTATCTTTCCAAAATGGAACACCAAGGCCTAAAATGAGTCCGGAAGCCTCGGGACCTGAACCTAAGTTCCCCCTAGTCCAAAGTTGACATTTCAGAGCTAATAACGTTGTCAGAATTTCCATCCGAGTCTGTCTTCTCCGAATGTTGACCAAAGTCAAACTTTCAAGCTCAACTTGGCTAAAACACAAAAACCAAGAAAAAACAAAACCGAAAGCTCTCAGAACCCGACCAAAGGTCCTTCTAGACCAAACTCTATGCTACGGAGCTAACGGAATTGTCAGAATTCAATTCCGAGCATGTTTACCAAGAATGTTGACTAAAGTCAATGATATTCTAAGTTAAGGCTCTAAAATAGACGAACGGCTAAAACAACCAAACGAACGACCAGGGTACCGAACTACTAGTCCCAACAAGCCATAAATGACTTGGGGCCGCTATAGGAATGCTCTAACAGTACAATGAATGTGCAAATGCAAAGATGACCGGAAGGGTATCACAATAAGGTGAGCCAGGGCGAGATGGGTTGTAAATTTATTCAAAGCCCGTTATAATTAATAAAAGAAAAGAGAGGAAAAATCGAGGGAGCGATATGAGTTGTGAATTAATCTAAAACTCGTCGCGAAAAAAAAAGTGAGGGTAAAGAGTTAGAAAAAAAGAACAAATGGTCTCGAGTTTATAAGAGACAAACAAATACCTCTAACGTTAGATGATCTTTAGGAATTATAAATAATTATAATAATAAAATCTCATTTCGATTAAGGATGCGGTTACGCACCTTTTTCTTGAGACACTTTCAAAATAAATAAATAAATCAAATAGTAAAAACTAAATTTCAAGGATACAGTTACGCACCTTGGCCAAATCATTAATAATTAATTCTCACTAATTTAAACCAAGAATGCGATTACGCATCTAATTTAGAACCAATAAAAGTTCAACAATTAAAAAGACGAGCGAACCATGGCTTGTAACATAATCTATCTAAAAATTATTTAAGCTAAGTATAAGTCAATAAAAGTGACCGTGCTAGAACCACAGGACTCGAGGGGTGCCTCATACCTTCCCCTTGGTCAACAGAATTCCTTACCCGGTCTTTTGTTTTCGCAGACCAAAATAAGCGTCACTTCCTTTTGATTAGGGATTCCATAAAGGTGACTTGGAACACCATCAAAACTCAATTCCAAGTGGCGACTCTGTAAATAAATTAATCCCTATTCAAAACCATCACTTAAATTGGAAAAACCCTTTCTCCCATCATAAAAGGGGTGTGACATCTATGATTTCTTTTTCATCAAGCAACGGGTGCGGCTTTTATTTCAAACTCAACTTTTTCATCAATTTTTTTCTTTACTTTTTCATCATATTTTTTTTCTTTCTTTTCTTTTTTTTTCTTTTTTTTTCTTTAGCACATGTTCCACCCCTATTATTTTTTTTATCACTAACCTTTTCTTTTCTACCCCATACTTCTCATTTACCTTTATAGTAGCCACCTTTAACTTAGGTGATTTGCTTGAGTTTAGGTGCACAATGTCCAAGAGGGACAAGGCCAAACTAAAGGTTAATAGAAACAGGGAGGTGAATAGGCTAAACAACAAACATGGTCAATTTAGGCTCAAATTCAGGGATCGAGGGATATTACTTTTATTTGGATGGTTATTTAGGCTATGTGGACTATTTCAAAGATGGCCTATGATAATTTTCTAACCAACTATCCTACAGCCTAGGCAAGACTAACTAAGAAAGTTCTAGTTTGGCGCACACAGCAAGAACAATGCGAAAACAGCTCACACACATATGGCACAAAGTCATACTATCGATTTTCTAACTATCAGGTTCATGCCTTAGGTTAAGCATTTCATCACATCCATATACATAATGTCATGCACATATCAATAGTGGTCGGTCTATTGAAATATTAACATGTCACACAAAATTTAGAGAGGTCTCTATTTTTCAGTCAAAATCAATTTAAAAATCAAGCCATAGACTGCGCTAAGTTCCTATTCTTCTTTCACAAACACACAACCTACCCAAACATGCAGGTTCAATAGAAATAAAGGTCCTTAGGGAAAGAACACAACAAGAAAACCTCACGGAGTCAGATACTAAATGGTACTCTCTTTAGGTTGCCTCCCAAGTAGCGCTTGATTTAATATTGCAGCACGAAGCGGGTATCTTGACTACTCAGACTTTGCCAAGATACCCATCAAAAAACACACGGATGGCTGATGCCTCCACCCCACCAAAAAAGACTGTGCATTATCCCCATTGCACTAAAAAAGAGTAAATTCATAGGGAGGCAGAAACATACCTGTGGTGCCTAAACACTGGCGTCCAATGATGTGGTAGTAGTAGCATTAGCATTGGACATTGTGCTCAATAGGTCGACAGTGGTAGAGGCCTCAGGAGGTGCCTTACCAGTAGGATCAATGTCAAGAATCTCAATGGCAGCGGGTATGGCACCCCTAACAGCTGGTGCCGAACTGGAAGACTCGCCTCGAATCCTACAATGGTCTGCCTCCTCCCAAAGTCGCATGTCATCTAAGGAAAGCCGTGTTGCAGTAGTGACCTCCTATCATTCTCTATTTAGATCCATATCAGCCTCAGATGGACCCTCACTGTGAGCCCTCTTCCTTCTAGCACTCGGAAGCTCAGGCTCCTCATCATTTGCAGATAGATCAACACGTATGCCAGGTACTACCGGGACAACAATAGGGATATATGGTATAACTGGGACGTGGCTAGTAACTAGGGAACCAATCTTCTCTCTGAGTTATTCCACCTTTATGTGTATGCCTCCCAAGTCGGGGCTCTATACATCTCACAACCGATGAGTCTTTCGATGCTCAAATCCATTTATCTGTCTGCCCATTTATCTCATGAGCAACTTTATCTATATCTGTCTGAACTTCTTCTCTAACTCTGACCTCAGCAGCTACAATAGTAGAACTCACCTAGGTCTTAAACTGCTTTAGCAAGTCATCCATCTGCTGCTCCATCTCAGTCTAGTATCGAACCAAGTCATGTAAGAACTCTGCAGTGATAACTACCATAATAGAAAGAGTTGGGCACATGTGCGCAATAGGAATAGCAATTGGTGGTCTGGAGATTGAAGGTGTAGAAGCTAAAGTTGTGGCACCCTCTGCAGCAGTACTAACCCTAGGATTGGAAATATCAGCACTGCCTTGCTATCCACTTTGCAGCACCCAACTCAAATTGATCTCCCAGCACTGATGGTCCCTTAACTCTCACAGCTCTAGCTGAAGTGGAGGAGGAAGATCATCTATGCGCGACTGGGTTTGTATTGTATTTTATCAATTTTAGGTCTTGAGTCCTAGTCGCCTCAATTGAATGGTCAACACCCGACATAATAGAAACTGCTGAATCCATATGCAATTGGTGAATCAGACAGGGAAATGTGATGCTAGTTTTTGGTATAAAAGCCCGTCCATGAATCTCCTCAATAATGTACCTCGAGATATTAATGTCATAACCAGCCATAATACTGGCCACCAGTACTACCCGATTTAGTGTAAGAGTGTTGTCTACCTGAGTCAGATAAAGACAAGACCTCACTACATCCTACCAAAACTTGCCCACAAAACTCAAGGATGCCTTTCTGATCTCACCTCTTATAACTCACTCTACATCCTCTCCACCGTCAGCAATGTAGCCGGCAACCCATCTCAGTAAGTTAGCTTTCTGGACCGGGTCCATCATCTTCATTTTATCCTTTATCATCCTCGTCCAGTGGTAAAATTTAGCTGTGTCAATCGATAACTCATATTCAAGCCCATATAGAAATTACTAGATTGTGAGCTCAGAGATATCAACCGGTGCACCTCGAACTACAGTTCTAGAAAATGGGGGCTGATCCTGGCATATCTGTTTTGGTGAAGTAACCCCCTGTACCATGCCTGCATAGGAGGCAAAGAACTCCCGTATGATCTCAGGGTTGTACTTGCATGATGGCTCAGCCATCGACCCAAAATGGTATCTATTGAACACTGCATGTATGTCTCGGATGGAGGTCAAGCCCTCAATCAGAATCCGCGACTCTACAAAGATGCCCCTTTTGGGTGTGCCTTTGTCACTCAATTGGGAATCTCCTCATATATTTTCTTCATTCCCGATACACACTATCTCCTATTATCACGACCCTGAGTTATAACAGATCTCTCAGCCTCAGCTCTTCTTTGCTTTTTGGACTCTATCGTGGATGGCTCAGTAGAAATATTTTTAGCTTCAGACTCATCAATATCAAAACCTGAGCCATTCCATGTATCGGTAGCTAGTGAACTCTCCCTCGTTTCACCATTGATATCTCCGGTATCCAACGATCCTTCTCCCTCCTCAGACTGGGGAGTAGTAGTCACTATATGTGTCGCAACTGGGAGAGTAAGCTATAGTTCTATCTCATTAGTAGCTTGAGTCCTCCCTTCTCACCTCGTGGTCCTAGGCTTTACATTTGGATTGGGATGGATTTCATATACCTCCTCTAACCCACTCTTTTTGGCTTCAGAGGGCTCGTCTATGATTCTTGACTTTAATTGGCAAGCACCTTCTCTCACTTCCTTTGAGGTGCGTGCTCCACCCTTTTTCAGAGTGTTCTTGGGAGGCATAGTACCTATGGGGAAGAGTATTAATACACCAACTTTGAAAGAGGACACAAAAATTGTTTTTGAAATTTTGGGGACAGGGGATCCACGAATGGGATTCATGATTCGTGGTATAACCCATGGTCCGTGGAGGCCCCTTGTGGATCCCAAGAACAGAAAAGTGGTCTATAGGTTTGAGTTCCACAAAGGTCATCCATGGCTCATGGATGACCCTCATGGAAGTCAAACCAGAGGCGCTAAAACTCAAACAGATTCTCATGAGCACTATTCATGTGTCATGGAATAAATCACGACCCTTGGACTAATCTCGTGATTACTGATACAACAACCTATACCAACTTCACCATTCATTTACACAATTTCAAATCAATTTTCACCATGAATGCACAAAACAACATCACATGCCAAGTATTTACTCAACAATTATCATCCCTTAGGGCTTTAAATATCTATTCCACACAAGGCCAACCCTAGGTCAAGTTATTTCACCCAAAAATTCAAATAAGGTTTAGAAATTACTTTGTACCTTAGCATTAATGGAAGAACTTGAGTAAATGATGTGCCAGTATTCTACGGCACATTTGTCTCCTTTAACTAAGAATACTCGCAAATTTTTAAGCAACCTTTGTGGTTTTTGATGTTTGAATGTTGTATTTGCAGGAAATGGAGACAAGGATAGAAAGGGAGTGAAAAATACTCAAGCTAAGTAACATTGGCTAGGCATGACGGAGGGCCTGACGGCTCGTCACACAGGTGACTGACCATCAGGGGAGCCACCAAGCCTGGCAGTAGCTAGGAGGCACTGGATATGGGTGACGGTTGGCTTGACGGGCCGTCACACCTGTGACTGACATTCAGCCAAGCCGTCAGGATGAGACAACAAGGCACTAAATCACTGCATAGTGGCGACGGTTTAAGTTACGATCCATCAACAACCTAACGAACCGTCAGGGAGGCCGTCAAGTTAGAGCTAATGGAGATCATGCACTTGATAGTGGAGACGGTTGGAGCGACGGTCCGTCATAGGCTTGACGTACCGTCAAGCCAAGTCGTCAAAAGCAACATCGGGACTCGGATTTTATTTTTGGAACTTTATTTTCCTAGACTAATATAAAAAGCCAGTGTTAGGGTTATTTTAGGAGGAGCGAGGAGAGATTTTTATCCGACACTTGCGACGTATTACTGGGGAGAGGAACTTTGAGAGAAAAGAAGGGAGAAAACAATACCTTTGTCTTCTTCCTTGGGATTTTCACCATTGGTGCTTGGATTCTACGAAGTTCAAAGTAAAGTAATAATTTTCTATTGTAAGAATTTTTTCTTCTCATATAAATACTATTATTTCTTTACTTCATTTTGCTAGCATGAGTGGCTAAACTTCCCACAACTAGGGTTGTGGGATCCATGTCAAGAGTAACAATATAGATTTCGGGTAGCATTGGGTTCAATCTATATGTTGACACATTGTTAATCATTTGTTATTAACGTTTTCTAGTGGTTGCAAACATTAGGCCATGCTTAGGTTTAATTTGCTTGAACAAAGAGATTAAAACCGAGAAACTTGATTAACTACGGGGATTCGAGACTACCAACTCTCGTCTTATGATTAATGCTGTAACTAGATTAATCTACTTGATGTTTAGGATTGAAATAAGAAATTTTACCTTTTCAAGTTCGAGAGAATTGAAAAGGAAATTCGTCTATTTGGTTGAAAAACGTTTAGATGATACCATTAATTCCATCACATCGTGATATACATATAGAAAAAACTCGGTTAAGCTTTGAGTCAAAATTGTTACGACGCCATGGTGAACACTTCCCTAGTTCATTCTTGAATTGATTATAAACTCTTGAAAATTTGTTGCTTGTTAGTTAACTTGTGTAAATTTGACATTTAAACCCCCCACCAAATTACCGGAAACTATCGATTGCTAGTCAACTAAATTATTAACGACTTAATTTACACTTTATTCCCTGTGGGATCAACCCCAATCTTGGTTGGGTTCTATATTTGATGACGACCGCTTGCTCTTCTTAATTGAAGTGTAATTTGGGCGTATCAAATTTTGGCGCCGTTGCCAGGGAATACGGTTGTTTATTAAGTCCGGTGTATTTCGTTGACTCTTAGTCATACTTTCCTGACTTACTTTTGTTTGTTATTTTTGTTATATTTTTAGAGGATACATAGTTGTGCATGCCAAGTACCCGGCGCTCGAGTGAACCAACATTACTGTATGATCTCGAGCTTTCTAGAATGTTAAGGCAAACCATGAATGCACAACAACAAGAGGCAGCGAGACTCGCTGCAGCTCAGCAAGCCCAACAACATTTGAATGCTGATGGTATTGAGGACAATGTTGGGTTGGATGATGAGACTTTAGTGGGTGAGGGCAGACCGACGGATATTGTTAACAATAATGCTCCAGCCGATCAGAGACCACAACAGCGAGGTAGAGGTCGACAGCAACCAAGGCAGTATGCTTTGGAGGATGATGAGGATATCGACTTGGATGGAGTTTGTGCTACAGGCGCCATTGTTCTTCCTTCTCTAGCGCCCGGGTCCAAGTTCAACATTACTAGCATAATGATTCAGCTGTTGAATTTGAGAGGGTTGTTTCGTGGTGTGGCTGGTGATGACCCCAACAGACACCTGATGAATTTTGTGAGCATCTGCAAGTTGTTTGAATTATCGAGAGTGAATCAGACGGCCATCAGGCTTAGGTTGTTCCCGCTGTCTCTGTCGGATGAAGCAACGATGTGGTTGACTGAGCTAACTCCCGATTCTATAACAACCTGGGGAGAGTTGAAAGGAGCTTTCCTAGAAAGGTTCTTTCCTCCCTCTAGGATGGTACAACTGAGGGACGAAATCAGCAATTTCAGGAAACAACCTCATGAGGCCTTACAAGAGACCTGGTTGCGGTTCAAGAAAAAGATGACACAATGCCCAAACCATTAGTTGACCAACAATTTTTTGATGCAGATATTCTACAGGGCACTGAATTCGGCTACCAAGCGGACACTGGATAATGCAGCAGGTGGAGAATTTATGGGTCTTACCTTAATTGATGCCACAACTATTCTGGACCGGCTCACTAAAACCAACAGGGCCTGGCATACATGGGATATCGAGGTAGCTGCTAGCACTTACGCAGTCGGTATGCCAATGGAATAGCGTAGGAAAGAGGAAGAGAGGGACCAAGATATGGCCTATCTGAAAACGCAAATGGACCTACTGACAAAATATTTGCTGTCAGGAGGTATGGAGAAAGTGAAAGTTGTGGGTTCCCAAGGTAGAGCAGCAGAGTCTAAATCTGATGAGGAGGGTAATTATTTGGGGGGTTTCCAAGCCAATGGCCAGGGGAACCAAGGTCGGAACTATCAGAAGGACAAGTACTATGAAAAAGTTGGCTACAGAGATCGTGATCAGGGGAACTAGAAGAATAAAACCAATAGAGGTGGGTTGTATGTACCACCTGGTAATCGGGAAAGAGATAGCAATGAGACAGGGACGTCCAAATTGGAGAATATGATGGCGAAGATGTTGTTGAAGGTGGAATCTACTGACTCCGGAGTCAAGGAAATGAAATCTGAATTATCTTCAATGAGTCAGTTGGTTGATTCCCATTCCACGTCAATCAAGCAGTTAGAGCAACAAATGAGTCAAATCTCGGCGTCGCTAAATTAAAGGAAAGCTGGTACATTGCCGAGTGACACCATTCAAAACCCAAGGAAGGACGGGAATTGTATGGAGATCACCACAAGAAGTGGTAAGACATTACCGGAATCACGTCCGATAATTCAAAAGCAGAAAGATAATGTTATTGACGAAGATGAGCTCATTGATAATGAAAAGGTGAATGATGAGGGTGTGGGTGTTCATGTTGAAAAAACCACTTTGGTAGAGGATGATTCTAAATTGCTCACGTAGAAGAGCAAGGAAGTTGAAAAACTTCCAAAACAAATGCCAAAGCCTCCTCCCCCTTTCCCTCAGAGGATCAAAAAGAAGGTGGAAGACGGGAAATTCCACAAGTTTATCACCATGCTCAAGCAAATCTCCGTGAATATCCCTCTTGTGGATGCACTTGAACAAATGCCCGATTATGCCAAGTTCATGAAGGACTTGATCACAAAGAAGAGGTCGGTAAGTTTTAAACCAGAAGACAACCTCCACCATTGTAGCACCATTTCATCAAGGTCGCTAGTCCAAAAGAAAGAAGACCCGGGTGCATTCACTATTCCTTTCACCATCGGGGAGTTTAATTTTGCAAAAGATCTTTGTGACTTGGGGGCTAGCATAAACTTGATGACGTTGCCTATCTATCGGCAGTTGGGCTTAGGAGCCCCCAAACTGACGACTATGAGATTGTTGATGGATGATAAATCGGTTAAACGGTCGGTGGGTACTTTGTATGATGTGCTTGTGAAGCTGGGAAAGTTCATCTTTTCGTCAGATTTCGTGATTTTGGACTGCAAAGTGGACTTTGAAGTCCCTATTATTTTGGGACGACCCTTCTTGGCAATCGGAAGAGTATTAGTAGATATTGGGAGCAACGAGTTGACTTTCAGGTTGAACGATAAAATAGTGAAGTTTAATGTGTGCAAGTCAATGAGGCAACCGAGAGACATGAATGTCATCTTGGTTATTGATGTTGTTGCCGAATCTGATGTGATTGTTTTTGTTGAAGAGAGATTTGTTGTAGAGACGTTGGCAGCGGTTATGATGAACTTCGATGATGATGACATCAAAGATTATGAAGAAATTGTAAATGCTATGGTTGGAATGGGGTCATATTTTTACTCCCCAAAGAAATTAGATCTTGACTTGAAGAACAGGCCAACCCCTCCTGCAAAGCCTTCTACTGAGGAGGCGCCGGTGTTAGAGTTGAAAGAGTTGCCAGGCCATCTGAGGTATGCATTTTTAGGTGATAAAGATACCTTACCTGTGATCATTGCAACAGACCTTGTGGAAACACAAGTTGAAGCTTTACTATCCATATTGAGGAGACACAAGAGAGCAATCGGCTGGACCATTATGGATATTATTGGCATCCCGCTAGGCATTTGTACTCATAAGATACAGTTAGAAGAAGATTGCACTCCCACCACCGAGCACCAGCGGAGACTGAATCCGCCAATGCAAGAGGTGGTGAAGAAAGAAATCATCAAATGGCTCGATATTGGAGTGGTTTACCCAATTTCTGATAGCAAATGGGTAAGACTAGTGTAATGTGTTCCTAAGAAGGGAGGAATGACTGTGGTAGCTAATGAAAAAAATGAGCTGATTCCATTAAGACCTGTCACGGGGTGGTGAGTCTGTATGGATTACCGGAAGCTCAACTCCTGGACTCTCCGTGATCATTTCCCCATGCCCTTTATGGATCAGATGCTGGATAGATTAGCTGGCAGGGGTTGGTACTGATTTTTGGATGAATATTTGGGGTACAACCAAATATCTATCGCCCCGGAAGATCATGAGAAAACAACTTTCACCTGCCCCTACGGTACGTTTGCTTTTAGATGCATGCCCTTTGGTCTTTGCAATGCTCCTGCAAAATTCCAAAGATGCATGATGTCTATCTTTTCTGATATGGTGGAGAACAAATTTGAAGTCTTCATGGATGACTTCTCTGTGGTGGGTGATGAATTTGATGATTGCTTGACTAATCTTGGTCAAGCATTGCAAAGGTGTGAAGAGTCAAACCTCGTGCTGAATTGGGAGAAATGCCATTTCATGGTGAAGGAAGGCATTGTATTAGGGCATAAGATATCTATGAGAGGTCTAGAGGTGGATAGAGCCAAGATAGAAGTCATCGAGAAACTACCTCCACCCATCTCAGTAAAGGGTGTGAGGAGATTTCTTGGTCATGCCGGATTCTACTGAAGATTCATTAAAGATTTCTCTAAGATTGCTAACCCTTTGTGCAGGTTGCTTGAAAAAGAGACTAAGTTTGTATTTGATGCTGAGTGTTTGAAGGCGTTTGAGTGCCTGAAAGAAAAGTTAGTGGCTGCTCCTATTATAATTGCCCCAGATTGGTCCAAACCTTTCGAGGTAATGTGCGATACAAGTGGTGTCGCACTTGGAGCTATTCTGGGACAGAAGCGAGACAAACTTTTTCACCCCATTTATTATGCTAGTAAGGCATTGAATGGGGTGCAAAAGAACTAAACGGTGACAGAACAGGAGCTACTGGCTGTTGTATACGCTTTTGAGAAATTCAGAGCGTACTTACTTGGTACAAAAGTGGTGGTGCACACAGATCATGCAGCCTTGAGGTATTTAATGACCAAGAAGGATGCAAAGCCTCGACTAATACGATGGGTGTTATTATTGCAGGAATTTGACTTTGAAGTCAAAGATCAGAAAGGTTGTGAAAACCAGGTGGTGGATCATCTGTCCAGGCTTGAGAGGGAAGGGAAAGTAGTGGATGAACCGGAGATTGATGATGCATTTTCGGATGAACAGGTGTTGGCCGCGTCACTTGATATGGTTCCTTGGTACGCCGATTTTGCAAATTATGTGGTGAGTGACATGATACCGGAAGATTTGAACTTCCACCAGAGGAAGAAATTCCTCCATGATGCAAGTAAGTTTTTCTGGGATGAGCCGTATTTATTCCAGTTGTGTGCTGACAACATAGTAAGGAGATGTGTACCGGAAGTGGAAATGACAAGCATCTTGCAAGCTTGTCATTCGTCCCCAGTTGGAGGGCATCATGAGGGTAATCAAACTACCCAAAAAATCTTACAGTGTGGTTATTATTGGTCGACAATTCAGAAAGATTCATATGAATTCGCCAAATTTTGTGATCAATGCCAACGAAGAGGAAAAATCTCTCGTCGATAAGAGTTGCCAATGTCCACTATTTGGAGGTTGAGTTGTTCGACGTATGGAGGATAGATTTCATGGGCCCTTTTGTGAGTTCTTATGGGAAACGTTACATCTTGGTAGCGGTTGATTATGTTTCAAAGTGGGTAGAGGCGGTTACTTTGGCCAATAACAAAGGAAAGAGTGTGGTGGCTTTTCTAAAAAGAAACATCCTTGCTCGGTTTGGCACCACTCACACGATCATAAGTGATGGAGGGTCACCTTTTTGCAATAAGGTGTTCCGGGCTGCTCTAGCAAAGTATGGGGTGAAGCAACACAAAGTAGCCACACCTTATCACCCCCAAATAAGTGGGCAAGTCGAAGTGTCGAACCGTGAAATTAAAGAGATATTGGCAAAGTCTGTGAATATGAACCAGCGAGATTGGGCAAGAAAGCTGGATGACGCACTCTGGGCGTACCGAATAGCGTTTAAAACGCCAATAGGTATGTCTCCTTACAAATTTGTTTTTGGTAAAGCTTGTCACATGCCCATGGAACTTGAGCACAAAGCCCTTTGGGCGCTCAAAAAGTTAAATCTCAGTTGGAAAGATGCATCGGAACTAAGGTTGGAACAATTGAATGAGATGGATGAGTTCCGATTGCGAGCATATGAGAGATCCGCTCTCTACAAGGAACGAATGAAGCTATACCATGACAGAAGAATTGAGAAAAGGGAGTTCAAAGTTGGGGACTTGGTATTGTTGTTCAACCCTGGGTTCAAATTATTTCCCGGAAAACTCAAATCCAAATGGTCCGGGCCATTCAAAGTACACCAAGTATTTCCATCCGGCGTGTTTGAACTCGAAAATACGGATGGTGAGTTGTTCAAAGCCAATGGGCAAAGGGTGAAGCAATATCTGGGCCTCCCGGAGGAGGTAAATAGTCTATCTCTAGTGTATCTTGATGAAGTCTGAGTAATCAAGATACCCGCGTCGTGCCACGACGTTAAATCAGGCGCTGTATGGGAGGCAACCCATGAATCGTTGTTGTACTATGATCTTAGGAAATTTTTTTTTGTTAGAATTGGTTAATTTGTGCATTGAGTGTGTAGGTACAAAAAGGTGGAAATAACAGTGTGTTCTGTCTACTGGTGACAGGTCCTTTTGGTGGGTCTTCAACTGAGTGATGGACCACCACACAAACCGTCATAGTTGAGAAAATATTTATCTCCACTGTTTGGTGGTGACGGTGAGAGTGACGGACCGTCATAGCTTTGATGGACCGTCATTCCAGGCAGTCACCAAGGCACTCAAAAAGGGGGTCACTGCTTATGCAAGAAGCACCAAGTGATGGGCCGCCAGGTGGTTGACGGACCGTCACAAGGGTCACCACATCAAGTAAGTATTTTTTTTTTCTTTTAAAGTTGGTACCGCCCTGACCCAAAACCAACCCGACCCGCTATGCACCTTAACCCATTTTAAATATATTGAAATGGTTCCCTCACTTTCCTTCATCTTACTTCATCTTCTTCATCTTCCCACTCCTATTCTATTCTCAAACTCCAACCCTCCATTAAAATCAAAATCCTCTCTTCCCCAAGCAAATGCCATATCCCCATCGTCCCTTTTTCGCTGGTCGTCCAAAACGCAAGAACCAGCAATTTCTCGTTGAAGAATAGTGTTGTCCATCGGTTCGTGTAAATCAAAAAGGAATAGAAGTTTTCTTCTCACTAACAAATCCAAGGTATGATTCTAAACTCTTCTTCGTTTGAATTATTGATTAGTATTATGACGGAATAAAAGGAGGAAATCGTTGGTTTTGTATATTTGTGGAATTGTGATGATGTGAATGTTGTTGGGTATGGGTGTTGTTGTTGTTTGATATTGTAAAATTGACATGGATGAAGTCTTGAGTAACCCATGGGATTAAATAGATGATGGGTGGTGACTTTGTGAAACCAAATCCCACAAAGAATGGGAAAACCACTAATAGAACACAAAGTGTTCGAGGAAATGCCTCAAAGAGAGTAAAACATCCACGGTTGACGCTGTCTCAGTTTGACGGTTGGCATGACAGCCCGTCACACATGTGATGAACCATCAGTTAAGCCGTCAGCAATAAATAGTTTCACTTTCTAAAAGTGACGGCCGGTGTGACGGTCCGTCACCCCTGTGACTGACCGTCACCCAAACCGTCACTCCGAGACAATGGCATTTTCTTGGTGTTTTCCTATTCTCATGTGTTCGAACTTGTTCCCGTGCAGGTATATGGCTCCCAAATAACAACCACCTCGCGGTCAAACTCAAAAGAGGAAATGAAGAGCTGCTACCACTCTCACCCTAGTAGATGAATCGGGTAGCGAAGAAGAAGCAGTTGAAGCCCCGGCCTACCAGACTAGGCGATCCAAATGAAGAAACACCCAAGTCTCCCAATCTGAAGAGGAGAGTGGGTCATCTATCAGTAGGTCAGGGAGTGATAGTGGATCTGAAGAAAGTGGTAGCTCCAGCTCCAGTCCAGAAGATGTAAGTGGTACTGAAGCCACCAAAAATGCAGAGAGGGCACCCATGGATAGAGAATCGATCCGGTGGGCACTTGAGGGTTCACGGAAGCACTATCTTTACGGTCTTACCAAAACAAAGTTGATGAGCCATAAAAGACCGATAGCTGAAGAAGTGCAAATTATTACCACGAATCTGCCAGAATACCCAGTTCTTCAGACACAGTTTCAGAGGTACCAACTTGAGTGGATGAGCTCACCTTCGGAATTCTATTATCCAGAACTAGTCCGAGAATTCTATTCCAACTATTTGGCACTGTTGGAGAGAAAATGTGAGAAAGAAAAAAGGGTTAAATCAGCACCAAGGCAGGATAGGGTTCCGGTTCGGGGTAAACAAGTAAACATCTCCCGAGAGACGATTAACAGAGTCCTCTTCAGCCCTGAATACATTCCTCCACCTGATATGCCAGAGTTTCATGACAAGATTGCCAACACATACTCGCAGAGACCATGGTTAGCACAAACATTGACTGATGTGTCACCATCTTGGCTAACTCAGAGGGGACGAATATCGAAGTAATTACTAAGCTTTGTAGAAAAGTTCTAGTGAGCTGTTGTGCGGTACAGGCTCTTTCCTACATGTGGAGATGTAAATCTGGATGAGGGAAGAGCCATCCTTGTGGAAAGTTTGATAGTCGGGTACGTCATCGATTTTGGAATGATAATTACAGACGAGATGTGGACCAGGGCCATGAAAACTACTTCTTCTTTGCCATACCCGTGTCTGGTTACTGAGTTATGCAGGCGTGCAGAGGTATCGATATTGGATGGTATTGATGATCAACTGACAGCGTCATCCAAGCAAAATATTGACAAATCAATGGATGACACTAAGTTTGACATGAGGATTCATAAGCCTCAGATTTTTGAGGAACCAACCACAACCACCTCTGAGGCGACCGACACTCCATCAGGCACATAGATGCCACTTGCGGTGTTTGATCCGAAGACTTCCCAAACAACTAGATGTACTGCCAAAAGCTCTAGCACTGCAGCAAGGCCTCCTCTACCACCGCAATATCACATGAATCCCCAAAATTTTGCTAAAATGGTGCAGAAGCAGAAACAAATAGATAAACAAATTTCCGCTTGGATGGACTTGTTCAAGCCCACCATTGATGAAGCAATACGGAAGGCTCCGAAGCCATTTGAGGGGCTGCGTGCAGGGGTCAATGCTATGGAAACTCGGATGGAGGCAAGGCTAAATGAAATGAACATCCCAGACCTGGCAAGATTTGATGTGGAACTGAAGAAGGTAAAGGATGAAATCACCGCCCTCAAGCAAGAAAAAATGCCTTATGATGAGACTTTGGATTTTGTGGACTTGGAAGAAGAAACCATAATAGTGGATTTGATGGGTTGGCCACTGAGAATTAATGAACCCCAAGTAGGTGAAAGTGGGGTAAAGAAGTCAAAAAAGAGAAAGCACAGAAAGAAATCAGCCGAGGAGGAAGAGTTAGAGGTTGCAAAGCAACGGTCGGTGGTAGATGAGCAGCTGCGATAGAAAAGAGTGTGTGCCCAAGCAAGTGGGGAATCATCCAGTGAAGTACCAGAGTCTGGATAGACTCCAGATATTGATGAGCTGAGTACGCCGGCCGAAACTGGCATCACTATTCCATATCCCGAAGCCTAGGCTTCACAGGTACCCCTATTCCTTTATTCTATACATCTGCTTCGATGAGCATTGAGGACAATGCTAGATTCTTTTCTTGGGGGTAGGGGTATTACCACCGAAGGTTTTTATTGTCGTGCTTCTTTTTCTTCAGTGTGCTATCTAGTAGAACCAGCATGTTTAGGTTATTTTGGCTTTTATTGTTGTGTGATGTTGTAGCAAGCATGGTTGTGAATGGTTAAAATAAAAAGGAGCCCCCTCCGAAAAGGTTGCTTTTTGTACTTGTGTGTGAAAAATTAACTGTTATGGATCCTTGAGTGTCTTTGTATGCATGTGCGAAGAATGATCTTGTTTAGGCTGAACTGTTATTTCAATGATTGGTAGTGGTATGGTTTCCTGATGCGAAGTGCGTGTGAGATTTTTGTTTAAATTCTTACTCTGTGCATGCATCTAAAACTTGCCCGGTCTATTTCGTTGAAGTTGAAAGCTAGTTGCTTAGGAAAGGATCACAGACCCTTTTTGTGTGTAGTCCACTTATCCCAAAAAAAAAACCTGACCAAATGTTAATAATCCCTTTGATCCCTGTTTGACCCTTGATTGACCCCGTTCTTTATATACCCTATCACCGTCCCTTTTAATCTTAGAATCCCTATTTTGGCCCCAGTTCCCCCTTGGAGATCATGCACCTCAACTCAGGCAATCAGCCTAAGTTGAGGGTGACTACTGTAGCGAGAAATTGATAAGAAGAAAAATAGGAGCGAAAAGATGGGTTGTTGATAGAATGGAAAATGCGGGTGCGTGCCTAGGAAGAAAAATAAAAGAAAAAGAAAGAAAAAGAAAGAAAAAAAAGAGAAGGGAATTGTCTTAATAAAGGGCCGCATCCGTTGCTAGAAAGAAGGAAATAAAAGGCAAATAAGGTTGGAGGAAGATAGTCTAGTGGAAATAGTAGGTCAACGATTCCAAGGAGGGCCTAGTAACTAATCCCTAAAGGTACCCTACCTGCACCCGAAGCCTCATTACAAGCCAAAACAAGTCTTGTAGTGATCTTGAGTGACTTTCTGAGAAATGGAAATAGAATAGTAAGGGCAAGCCTATGGCATCGCAAGTGCATTGTTTGAAATCATTTGTGAGCGTGAGCGTCTTACTTAGTCCTGAAACTCTGTGTGTGGGACTTCCTTGTAGAGAGGGCATTAGGATTACAATATTACTTTCTGATTGTTGGGATAGCGATTCATGTATATGTAGAATGTTCAGTCACATCGGAATGACACCCTTGGATCCTGACGAGTTAGCTTTTCAGAACACGTTTGTAGTACCGGGGAAGCTTGGTTTGAATTGCTTGAATCATTGATTAGCCATGGTTGCTAGAAACATGTTTTATAGCGTCGTAGTTGAGTCATCAGTTTTGTTTTTGTTGTCATGTTGCTTGAGGACAAGCGAACGTTTTAAGTTAAGGGTGTTGATGTGCTGGTATTCTACGGCACATTTGACGCCTTTAACTAAGAATACTCGCAAGTTTTTAAACAACCTTTGCGGTTTTTGATGTTTTTATGTTATATTTGCAGGAAATGGAGACAAGGATAGAAAAGGAGTGAAAAATACTCAAGCTAAGTAACACTGGTTAGGCTTGACGGAGGTCCTGACGGCTCGTCACACAGGTAACTGACCGTCAGGGGAGCCACCAAGCCTGGCAGCAGCTAGAGGAGGCACTGGATATAGGTGACGGTTGGCTTGACGGGCCGTCACACCAGTGACTGACCGTTAGCCAAGCCGTCAGGATGAGACAGCAAGGCACTAAATCACTGGATAGTGGCGACGGTTTAAGTGACGGTCCATTAACAGCCTGACGAACCGTCAGGGAGGCCGTCAAGTTAGAGCTAATGGAGATCATGCACTGGATAGTGGCGACAGTTGGAGCGACGGTCCGTCATAGGCTTGACGTACCGGCAAGCCAAGCCATCAAAAGCAACAGCAGGACTCAGATTTTATTTTTGGAACTTTATTTTCCTAGACTAATATAAATACCCAGTGTTAGGGTTATTTTAGGAGGAGCGAGGAGAGATTTTTATCCGACACTTGCAACGTATTACTAGAGAGAGGAACTTTGAGAGAAAAGGAAGGAGAAAACAATACCTTTGTCTTCTTCCTTGGGATTTTCACCATTGGTGCTTGGATTCTACGAAGTTCAAAGTAAAGTAATAATTTTCTATTGTAAGAATTTTTTCTTCTCATAAGAATACTATTATTTCTTTACTTCATTTTGCTAGCATGAGTGGCTAAACTTCCCACAACTAGGGTTGTGGGAGCCATGGCAAGAGTAACAATATAGATTCCAGGTAGCATTGGGTTCAATCTATATGTTGACACATTGTTAATCATTCGTTATTAACGTTTTCTAGTGGTTGCAAATATTAGGACATGCCTAGGTTTAATTTGCTTGAACAAAGAGATTAAAACCGGGAAACTTGATTAACTACGAAGATTTGAGACTACCAACTCTCGTCTTATGATTAATGTTGTAACTAGATTAATCTACTTGATGTTTAGGATTGAAATAAGAAATTTCACCTTTTCAAGTTCGAGAGAATTGAAAAGGAAATTCGTCTATTTGGTTGAAAAACGTTTAGATGATACCATTAATTCCATCACATCGTGATATACATATAGAAAGAACCCGGTTAAGCTTTGAGTCAAAATTGTTACGACGCCATGGTGAACACTTCCCTAGTTCATTATCGCATTGATTATAAACTCTTGAAAATTTGCTGCTTGTTAGTTAACTTGTGTAAATTTGACATTTAAACCCCCCCAAATTACCGGAAACTATCGATTGCTAGTCAACTAAATTACTAACGACTTAATTTACACTTTATTCCCTGTGGGATCGACCCTAACCTTGGTTGGGTTCTATATTTGATGACAACCGCTTGCGCTTCTTAATTGAAGTGTAATTTGGGCGTATCAGTAAACACTGGTAGAGTTAGACCACAAGTTCAACCCACGACCAGATTTGTTCCTTTTTTTCTTTGTTTCATCACTTTGGGTGAGGAAGGTGATGGGTTCGAGTGTTTTCGAGAATCTTGGGGGATGATTTGTGTGGGTTTTGGTGTTTGAGTAGGAGTAGAAGAAGTAGAGGGAGTTTCATTGTGTAAGGGAATGTGATCGGGTTTAAAATTAAGGAAAAGATTTAAAACCAAGAGTTTTAACTTAAATCGGGGTCGCGGGTCGGGTTAGATTCAAATCAGGTCAACAAAATTTGAAATAAACTTACTTGAGTTCCACGATAAGTGTTTATGAGTCGTGGATTGAACCATGGCTCATGGAACAGGCTCGTGGAACAAGTCCTGCCAAGGTGATTTTTTTTTCATACAGTATAACCATGGTCCACAGCTCGTGGTTTGAACCATGGCTCGTGGTTTGAACCACGGCTCATAGAATAGGCTCGTGAAATAAGTCCTGCCAAGGTGAATTTTGTCCATACAATATGACCATGGTCCATGGCTCATGAAAATGGCTAATAGACTCTGTTTTGAACTCAGCCATTTCCCCGAGTTTCCACGAGTGGATTCTACGACCCGTGGTTTGAACCACGATCCATGAACCTAGCTCGTGGATCCTATACTATCTCTTTTTCTGATTTTATCTTCTGCAATGCCTTTCCTCTACTTGTCCCTGCACACACAACAAATATCAGCCTTGTATTGCCTCCCAAAAAGCTCCTGATTTAGCATCACGGCACGACGTAGGTCACTTCACTACTCAGACTTCATCAAGTTTCCCTCATGGGTTGCCTCCCATGTAGCACCTGATTTAACATTACAGCATGACGCAGGTTCCTTGGATACTTAGACTTCACCAAGGGGCCAGACTTCAATATCTTTTACCTCCTCTGCAGTTCCCAAGTAAGCCTTAATACGCTGGCCATTAGCTTTGAACCTCTTGCCCTCATGGTTTTCAAGCTCTATGGAACCATGTGGGAAAACTTGTACCACTTTACATGGTCTAATACATCTAGACTTTAACTTTCCAGGAAACAAGTTAAGTCTGGATTGAACAATAGAACCAAATCACCGTTTGCAAAACCTCTCTTCAATCTTCCAGTCATGGTACAACTTCATCTTTTCTTTATACAAGGCTGAACTTTCCTAGGCATTGATGTGAAACTTGTCCAACTCATTTAACTAACCAAGCCACTGAAAGGAGGTTGCACACCAATCTAAATTTAACTTCTTCAGAGCCCACATGGCTTTATGCTCAAGCTCCACCGGTAGATGACATGCCTTCCCAAACACAAGCTGATATGGAAACATACCTATTGGGGTCTTATAAGCAGTCTAGTATGCCCATAAAGCATCATCAAGCTTTCGAGACCAATCCATTCTATTTGTATTCACAGTCTTTGCTAGGATTGTCTTTATCTCACAGTTGGAAACCTCATCTTGTCCACTAGTTTGTGGATGATAAGGGGTTGCAACTTTGTGTTTAACTCAATACTTCTCAAGTAAAGTGCAAAATAGCCTATTGCAAAAGTGAGACCCTGCATCATTAATGATCAACCATGGAGTACCAAATCAGGAAAAAATGTTCTTTTTCAAGAATGTTGTGACACTCTTTCCTTCATTATTGGGAAGCGCAACCGCCTCTACCCATTTGGATACATAGTCTACATCCACCAATATGTACTTCATCCCGTTCAAACTCACAAATAGACCCATGAAGTCAATGCCCCACACATAAAACAGTTCAATCTCAAGGATGAGAGTGAGAGAAAGGTCATGCTTCCTTGATATACCACCTTCCCTTTGACATTGATTGCAAGCCTTAGCATACTTATGAGCGTCCATGTGAAGGGTAGGCCAATAGTAACTGCATTGTAAGATTTTGTGGGTTGTCCAGACACCACTATGATGTCCCCTAACAGGGGATGAATGACAAGCCTCTAATATCTCAATCATCTTAGTTTTAGGCACGCATCTACGAATCATGGTATCAACACATACACGAAATAGGAATGGATCCTCCCAGAAGAACTTCTTAACATTTCACATAAACTTTCTCCTATGATGAATGAACAAATCAGGAGGCACAACATCACTTGCTAAATAGTTAGCAAAGTCTTCATACCATGGAATCAAATCTTAGGATACAACCAACACTTACTCATCTGAGAAGTCATCATTAATCTCTAACTCATCTTTCAATTTCAGCATTGCTTTTTCCTCCAATCTAGACAAGTGATCTGCTGCCTGATTTTATGTACCCTTTCGATCCTTGACCTCAAAGTCAAATTCTTTCAAAAGAAGTAACCATCGAATCAATCTAGGCTTCCCATCCCTTTTCACCATGAGGTACCTAAGAGCTGCATAGTCAGTGTGCACAATCACTCTGTCATAGTATAATTCTTTTGAGCCACATTAAGTGCTTTGCTAGTGTAGTAGATCGGATGTAGAATACTTTCACATATATGCACTAGAACCTCTCCTAGAGCCACTCCACTAGCATCACATATAACCTCAAATGGCTGGGACCAGTCAGGAATAACAATGATGGGTACAAAGATCAACTTTTGCTTGAGGCATTCAAATGTGTTTAGTCATGTATCATCAAACACAAACTTTTCCTCCTTCTCTAACAACTTGCACAAGGAATGTGAAATTTTAGAGAAGTCCTTTATGAACGTGCGATAGAAACTAGAATGCCCCAAAAAGCTTCGAATGCCCTTCATAAAAACTGGAGGAGGTAATTTTTCAATCACCTCTATCTTTACTCTATCAATCTCAATACCTTTCTTGGAGATTCGGTGACCCAATACTATACCATATTTGACCATGAAGTGACACTTCTCCCAATTCAGCACTAAGTTGCATTCTTCACATATCTTTAGCACACAACTCAAATGAGCTAAACAGTTATCAAAGGAGTCACCTACTACAGAAAAATCATCCATGAACACCTCAATAGTGTCCTCTACTATAACTGAGAAAATTGACATCATGCATCGTTGAAATGTCACCGGTGTATTAGATAACCCAAATGGCATCCTCTTGAAATCAAACGTCCCATATAGATAGGTGAAAGTGATTTTCTCTTGGTCTTCAGGAGAAATCAAAATCTGATTGTATCCTGAATAACCATCAAGAAAATAGTACCATCATCTACCAGCAAGAAAGTCTAGCATCTGATCCATGAATAACATTGGAAAATAGTCTTTCTCAATCCAAGCATTCAGCTTCTTGTAGTCCACGCATACACGCCTGATTGTGACTGGCCTTATAGGAATCAACACATTCTTAGCATTTGGAACGACAATGATACCACCCTTTTTAGGCAAACACTGAACTGCGCTCACCCACTTTCTATTTACAATAGGATAAACCATACCTGCATCCAACGAATTAATGATCTCTTTCTTGACAACTTCTTGCATAGGCTGATTCAACCTATGATAATACTCAATACTCAGAATACAATTTGGCTCAAACTGGATCTTGTGCGTGCATATGCCTCATGGAATCCCAATAATATCAGTAATGGACCAACTAATGGCCCTCTTGAATTTTCTCAGAATAGAAACCAGAGCCTTAACCTACCCTTCATCTAGGTTTGCAACAATAATAATTTGCAAGGTGTCATTATCTCCTAAAAACACATATCAGAGATGGGAGGAAAGTGCTTTGAGCTCCAAAACTAGAGGCTCCTCAATAGAAGGTCTAGAGAGTAAGGTTGATCAATTCTTCAGGTCCAGATCAATCTTTTTTGGAGCATAAGAATAAGACACCCTACCAAAAAATGCTTCTACCATATCGTCATACTCAACAATATCCTCTCCATCAAAATTTATGATCATGTCTGCAAGTGCTTCAACACCAAGTCGCTCCTCAATAGGCACTATTAGTTGCTCCTCATTAACTACGTCAATGACTAATACTACGCACATGTTATCATGGTGCTTCATTGACTGGTAGACATTAAAAGTTACCACCTTATTATTAAGTCTGAATTTCATCTGGCTAGTTTCTAAGTCAACTAAAGTACGTCCAGTGGCAACGAATAATCATCCCAAGATCATGAAAACCTCAAAATCTACCTCACAGTCAAGGATCACAATGTCAGAAGGAAAGATAAAAGTCTCAACTTTCACAAATACATCATATAGAATCCCTACTAGCCTTTTCACTATGCGATCTCCCATAAGAAGCCGCATTATAGTTGGTTTGGGGGCTCCCAAGCCC
Organism: Jaltomata sinuosa; assembly: GCA_003996215.1. NCBI lineage: Eukaryota > Viridiplantae > Streptophyta > Magnoliopsida > Solanales > Solanaceae > Jaltomata > Jaltomata sinuosa. The sequence continues at coordinate 18,623 of QJPP01002495.1, read as the reverse complement.
AACTGTCTGAACACTACCAATGGCATGACATTTATACTCGCACCTAGATCATACAAAGCTTTTACAAAATAGAAGGCTCTGATTGTGCATGGAATAGTGAAGGCTCTAGGATTCTCTTTTTTCTACACAAGAGAATACGAAGATTGCACTACAATAGTGTAAATTATCAGTCTGAAAAACTCACAATTTTGTTCTTTGTGACTAGATCATTCATGAACTTTGCATACCGAGGCATCTACTCCAATGCTTTGACCAAATGAATATTCACTGAAAATTGCTTCAACATAGAGATGAACTTGCGATATTTACCATCTTCAGCCTTTTTGATCAATCTTTATGGGAAAGGTGGAGGAGCTCGTGGAATAGGTTTTAAGACTTAAGGAACCTCCTCATCCTTCTATTTGGAAATTTCCAGTTTTCTCTCATTTGTGTTCTCATTATCACCCTTTTCTTCTGAATCAACCACAATCTCAGCATCATCTTTTTAGGCTTGACTAGTTCATCAACAACAATAAGGGCAAGAGGATCAAGAGTCTATTTTCCATTTCGAGTAGTCATTGAGGTGCAATGCCCATCATTTTTCAGATTCTGAACTATATTACTAGGAAGTGTACCCTTCTTATATTGGTTTACAGCTATAGACATTTGACCCAATAGCTACTCGATTTACTTGATTGCAGTGGCATATGACTCTACTTTCTGATTCATATCTGAGATGTCAGCACGAATTTTCTTCAAGTTAACATTAGTTGTCTCCACCTTCTGCAACACCTTGGCCAACATCTCTTCCATTTTGTTTAGACTAGGTCACCCTTAAGGTTACCAAAAGGGACATACAGGCTGCTTTTATCATTCTTGTAGCCATCCCTCTTGTTCCAGCCACCATCTCTATCTCTACCCCTTCTTCTGTCACTATACCTAGACTGATTGTAGTTGTTATCTCTATCTCTGTCTCTATTTCGACCTTGATTTCCTTAACTCCTCCAAGTGTCCTAGTTAGACTCTTGGTCATTGTCCCAGAAACCTGCCACGTGATCATTTAGAAAGTTGGCTTCTTCATCAAATTCAGAGTCCTTATGCCTGGGTGATTTACCTTGTGAACCAGTTACATTTACTTTCTCAGCTTCGATACCCATGACACTCTTAGTAATAAGTCCAATGTTTGTTTTCAACTCCACCAAATCTTGACCAAGCTCCTCTAATTGTTTCTGATTTATGGCCTTTCTAACAACATAGGTTTTGGCTGGTACTTTAGACTCTCTCGTGTGTTAAGCCATGTTTGTTTTTGTGACCTGATCTAGCATTTCAGATGTAGCTATATAAGTTATCTCCATAAATGCACCTCCAATGACTATGTCAGCTACAGTCTTGGTGTTTGTATTCAGTGCTCTATAGAAGATTCCTTCATGGTCTCCCTCGGAATCCTGTGATTCGGCACCTATTTTAGCTTCTTGTTGAACCTAAGTCATGTCTCATAGAGTGCCTTTGTGCTCAACTATTTAAAATTATAGATTTCCTATTCGGCACCTCTCCAAGAATTGACTTTTCAGTTCTCTCTATGTGTTGATCAAATTATCAAAAAGCTCATCCAGCCAAAGTGTTGCTTCTCCAGTCAAAAAAAATAGAAATAGCCACAATCTGATAGCATACTGGCATACCCCTTGCATCTTGTAAGTCTTGCAAATCCCCATGAAGTTTAACATGTGGAAATTTACATCATCAGTGGGTTTGCCAGCAAATAATCTCTTTAGGTTCAACAACTAGATCATGGTACTTGTAATATCAAACTTTGCACCAGCTAGTGGCGGAGGCAACACTATAGCACCCATTGTTCCTGTGTCATCAAGATCAGCGTCCTCATTATCAAGATCGTAATGAGGCATATATCAGTATTGATATTGCTGGTGACCCCTATTCCTTTGTTGTCTATATGGCTCTTGGATAACATTGTGTCAGGCTGCCTCCTCCCTTGCATCTTGGGCATCCTGTGCGGCTTGATGTGCAGCCTGTTGCCTTGCTTTCTCAGCATTAGCATTTTGGTGAGCTTGCTCTTCGGAGGCTTCAGTTGCTTGAGATGACTGTGCATTCCGTATCCTTTGCTTCTCTTTGGCCAACACCCTAGTTGCGGCCTTCTCTAGTGTCTCAACAATCCTATCCTTAACCACATTTCTCAAAGTTTGTTGCAATTCAAGATCAAGGGGAATCAGGGGATTTCCTCGACTCTGTGTACTTGGCATGCACAAGTGTGCAACCTAAGAAAACCAAAACAAAAACAACAGAAAAATTAAATCAGGAAATAAGGACTAACAATCAAATAAACACAATTGCTCTTAATCCTAAATTGTATTTCTCGACAATGGTGCCAAAATTTGATACGCCTAAATTATACCTCCAAAAAGGAAAGTATAAAGCGTTCCTTGGTCAACTATAGAACCTAACCAAGGGTAGGGTTGATCCCACAGGGAATATAGTAGGACCTAAGTCAACTGTGTGTATTTGCGTTCTTAGCCATCTTGTTTCCCTAATGGGGCATTTTAAGTAACAAGTAATTTTTGTAAAGTTAAAAGTTACAAGTAACAGTAAGTATCAATATTATTGTAATTCAAAGAGAGAATGGACTAGGATTGTGTTCCCCATGAGTTCATAACACAGTAAGGTGTTGTACTAGCAATCTATTATTGTGCTAAGCATACAAGATCGGTAAGATAATTTAAACTAAATGGTTGGTCCCCTAGATAGAAGAATTTCACCATGCAATTTGGTCCGTCTATGGGTGTATGCTTTACTAACCTTTACCTCTGATCCCAAATTAGTTATTCTCAGACAAGGTCAAGCTATTAGATGAGGGTTGGTAGCCTCAAATATCTATTGTAACATTCCTTTTCCCATTCATTACCCTCTCAGTCCAGCAAGTAAGAATAAGATGAGTTCTAATGTTGCACACTGTTAAAAAGCAATCAAACTAAAGGTAAGAATAATACATGCATCAACACCTTCCTAGAATTTTTAAGTACTTTGCCTACTTTGTTAATCTAGCATGGTTCCCACAACCCTAGTTATGGATTTAGCTACTCACGTTCATAAGAAAACAATAAGAATTTATTGAAGAATTCATAATCATATACTTATGAGATGAAATAAAGAAATCTTGAATTATGGAAGAAGAATCAATAACCAAGAACTAATGGCGTACCTTTAATCCCAAATTAGTTATTCTCATACAAGGTCAAGCTATTAGATGAGGGTTGGTAGCCTCAAATATCTATTGTAACATTCCTTTTCCCATTCGTTACCCTCTTGGTTCAGAAAGTAAGAATAAGACGAGTTCTAGTGTTGCACACTGTTAAAAATCAATCAAAGTGAAGGTAAGAACAATACATGCATCAACACCTTCCTAGAATTTCTAAGTACTTTGCCTACTTTGTTAATCCGACATGATTCCCATAACCCTAATTATGGATTTAGCTACTCATGTTCATAAGAAAACAATAAGAATTTATTGAAGAATTCATAATCATATACTTACGATATTAAATAAAGAAATCTAGAATCTTGAATTATGGAAGAAGAATCAATAATCAAGAACCAATGGATGAATTAATCTCCCAAAATCAAGAACAAAGTAATACTCAATATTTTCTAAGTCTTCTCTAACAAATAATTGAGCATAAAATGTAAAAGAAAATCTAGAAAAAGTATTTATAGATATTACATATCCTATCCTAATTAAACTAGGAAAATTGAGTTTGACAACTTCCACGGACACCATCTATGGTCCATAGAACCTTCTATGGGTCGTGGCAGCCTCCTCATGGAATTAGTGAAATTTTTATCTTGCATATTCAATTCTACAAAGTCATTCCATGGCTCATAGATTGGTCCACGACTCGTGAAAAGCCTTTATGGAATCAGGCTCCTTTTACATGTCCTCTGATCCAGTTCCACGACAAGATCCATGGCTCATGGATGAATCCACGGCTCATGGATGCCTATCATGGAATAAGTATCCCTTGTTCCTTTACAATATCATCTCCACGAGCATGTTCTATGGATGGATCAACTGATGGCTCATGGAGTGTAGTCATGAAACTCAATTTCTGGCCATTTTTCCTTTTTTTCCTGCACTTAACTTTCGAACCCTGTTTTCCTGCACAACACTCAAAAACACATTAAATCTACTAAAAATTGCTAAAGAACATACTCCAATTCTAAGTTTTAAGCGTTTAAAGTGCCATAAAATCATGGCACATCAATGTCCTTTATAATGTCTTTCATACTTCTATCCTTTTTTTCTTGTTGTTTATCCTTTATCTATTGTTGTGACAACTGGTGGATCTTTGGGGTTTTTTTGTTGTGTGATACCATCTTATCCTTTATCCCCATCTTGTATGGATCTTGTGTCCTTATCTCCTCTATCCATTATGGGGTTTTCCTTTTCTTGTTGGGAGCTATCTACCATACCTGATAGCTCATGATCCTTCTCAGCTAGACCTGCTGGCTGGATGGGACTGTGTATACTAACATCCTCTGATTCTGCATCTTTGTCTTGTAAGTATTACTGTCTGGAGTCCTTTCCCCCTCTTTTTGGATTGGTTTCTATAATTGTGCATCTTTTATATCTGTTATTATATTCTCCTCTTGATTTTCTTATTTACTGTTTGTTTAATCTCCTATTTGTTGTGGTTTATAGTGGCTACTGCTTGGTTCCTTGTCTCCTTCTTATTTTTTATTAGATTTTTGCTACTGATTATGCTCTAGTTCCTCCCCTACCCTCTGATGATCACTCTTATTTTCTCCCTTTCCTGCCTCATCTTCTTGATCATCGTCTAGAGCTCCATATTGGTTTATAATTTTGACCTCTTAGTCCTTGCTCTGCCCTTGTCTTGGATTCCAAACCTACTCCTACCTTCCTCTGTAAAATTGCCTACCTCTTTTGGGGCCATTTTTCTTTCTTTGTTCCTGAAATTCTTCTTCACCTTTCTTCCCTTTCCCTTTGTTATCATGGCTTCCTCCTTCCCCTTGTTTATCAATAGCTTTGTCTGCATTGGCATTTTTCTTCTTTTCTTCTCCTTGTTTTTATCCTTATCCTTTTCCTCTTCTTCCTCCTCTTTTGGGTACAGTTCAGGGTGAATGATAATACATTTTTTTCATTGTATCCTTGTAATTTACAAGTTTTACAGTACTTTGGCACATAGTCATATTTAATTGCTATCCACTTTTCCTTGATCTCACCTGATTTTCTTCGCATTCTGATATTAATACTCCTTGGCAATTCACCCAGCAAGTTAACCTCCACTTTGAACCTTGCATAGCTTGATCTCATCTTATTCCTTGTGGCCATGTCAACTTGTAGGGGCTTTCTAATTGCAGCTATCAATGAAACAATTGCCTATTTATCAAAGAAATTTGGTGGAAGTGATGGGGAGGATATCCAAGCAATTGTAATCGAGGTCTCTTCCTTCAGATCAAATAAAGAATCTCATTTAAGGGTCCACATAAGGTAGGTCCAGTAATGATGTGTTATGTAAAATTGTGCTTTTGATAACAGGGTGACATAGTCCTCCAAAGCAGTAGCACGTATCAATACATATATGTTGCTAAGCAATCTAATGTTTACTTCCCCTTTTAATTCGCATTACTTAGGTCTGAGTCTCCATAGATCTTGGATCTCTGGCCATCCATAGGGAAAATTTTCCTATTACTGTATATTACAAATCCTCATTTATAATCATTTGATCAACTTATCTTCATCTCAAACTACACGTGGTTCTCCATATAGGTATGCAATTTGTTTCATAGGGATGGGTTTGTGTGTTGGGGTGATTGGTCTGATTGTATTGGCAAAGGTTATTATCGATGGTTGTCCCATGTTGGAAATGATGTTCATTGTTGGCCTAGTCTCTGGAGGCGGAGGTTGGCCAATGGCCAGAATGACCATGTTTTCCGATGTGATTAGGCAAACTTTAAGATTTTGCAATTTTTTCAGAGTAGAGACCATTTTCTCTCAAAACGTAAAAATGTTAATGCAAGAAAGTAATCAAGTTGTATATTAGATCCTAAGAATAGGACCTTGAAGGCATGAGTACAGTGTTTTTGGAATGACTTATGAACTGAATAGCTGAGAGTTTTTTCTTAAAAAATAATTATGCTTAAACAAGTTTGTGAATTGAAAAAATTCCAGCACCTACCATTGATGCTTAGTGGGTTATTTATAGAGAGTAGACTAAAGAATTGATTTCGTAGGGTTCGGATTCCTGTTAGTCTCCCACTTGAACACTAACTCTTTGATTGTGTACTTAACGACAAAAAAATTGGTCTATCCTGTGATTTTTGGGTTGTCAAACTTATCTTATCTCTATCACTAATTGCTATCTTTGTACCTGAATTCTGCCCTTCCTTAGCTAGACAGGCTACACTTTTGGAGCACCAATTTTGGTCATTGGGATGTCAGGACTTGATATATTTAAAATTATATTTTAAGATAATATAATGCAGTCGTATGCAAATATAATAACCCAACAAAGTTGAGGTCGAATCTGACAGAGAATAGGGAGTTAATATAGGTTGGATGAATACTTGATTGATAGTCTAAATTCTATTCTGTGAAAGTAAAAAAGATTTTGTTTTATTCTAAGACTAAGATTGCAGTAATAACATGAGTTTAAACTATATTATTAAAAAACTAAGGTTGTGTATCCGCAATGAAATACAACATTCTCAATTATCATGTAATCGATGATAATCGGATTTCTAGATATACACTCAGTCCCTACACCATCACTCAATCTTTCTCAAAAGTTGAACTATTTATCTCAATATGATTTTCTTAAATCTATAAGAGTTGTTTAGATAAGAAATACTGATTATTCCATGTAAATTCAACTTATTGCTAAGAGAATTTATTAAACAAGGGTTAGCGTCTTGAGTTCATGCAAACTATGCATGTTTACCAAACCCTAAATTTTTTTTCCAAGCAAAACTAAGATATTATGGCATAGGTTAATGATTGCAATGACTAGCCAATCAAGAAAATCATGAAATAGTTTGACACCTTAATACCTAAAAATCATGCAACACATGAAAATCTTATGAACGTTACACCCCCATTGGATTCATAGTCTCAGTAGAGTATTTAGTTACTCATAATGCAATAAAAAAAGAATTAATTGAAGTCATAAAGCTTACTTTGAATTAAGGATGAAAGAAATAACTTGGTGTTCTTTATTCTTCACAAACCTCAAAAGTAGAGAGGGAAATGTGATGATTTCAAGTTATCTTCGCATTTAAGCATTCATTATACTGTTAGAGATTTTCTATAGCGGCCCCAAGTCATTTATGGCCTGCTGGGACTGGCAGTTCATTGCCCTAGTCGTTCTTTTGGTTGTTTTGGCCGTTTGCCTATTTTAGAGCCTTAACTTAGAATATCATTGACTTTAGTCAACTTTCTTGGTAAACATGCTCAGAATCAAATTCTGACAGATGTTTTAGCTCCGGAGCGTTGATTTTGGTCTAGGTGGACTCATGGTCGAGTTCTGGGAGCTTTTTGTTTTGTTTTGTCTTGGTTTTTGTGTTTTAGCCAAGTTGAACTTGAAAGTTTGACTTTGGTCAACATTTATAGAAGACGGCTTCAGATGGAATTTTTGACTGTGCTATTAGCTCTGGAATGTTGACTTTGGGCTAGAGGGACATTTGGTTCGGGTCCCGAGGCTTCCAGACTCATTTTTGGCCTTGGTGTTTCATTTTAGAAAGCTTGGCCAAAGTTGGTTCATGGGCGTGGGACCTACTTTTTGTGCTATCGACCTCCGTTAGGGTTTCGTTGATTACGTTGAGTTTGTAATGCTATTTTTAGTTGAGTAGCATAGCTCGCTTGTGTCCGCGGGACCCCGGATGCTTCTCGAGGGTTTAATTACGTGTTTTAAACTTGGCAAGTTTTTGGCTGAGTTGTTGGACCTGTTGGGTCCGTATTTGCGAACATTTGACCGCATTTGCGGTGAAATTCCATATTTATGGTGTTTGGCCGGAGGTGTTAGTTTTGCAATTGCGGTGCTTGGCCGTATTTCTGGCTATCGCATTTGCGGTAAAGCGCTGCATTTGTGGTGTCTGCTGGTAGCTTTTAAAAATAACATTCTCCTTCATTTCTCCTCATTCTAAACCATTCCCTTTATTGTAAAAAGCTCTCAAACCACCAACATCTTCACTTCTGGCACTCAAGTTCTTGGGGTAATCACACCTTAGCTTCGTGAGCTTCTTCCGACACTATTTTGGTAAGTCTCTTTCTTCCCCAACTTGTCTTCTCCAATTATTCAAAACTCACCATTGTTGCCATCTCCTTGAACTCGAAATTTGTTGTAGCTTCTGCCCTCTTGTGAATTGTATGCCATTTTGGGCTCACTAGAATCACTTCATTGGTTCATTTTCCCTCGATTGTGGTGAGTGATTCTCATTAATTCAGGATTTCATCCCTTAATTTTCTTAATTGGTTTCTTAGCTTTAGGGTCTATTTTAGCTCGATTTTTATTGACCAAATTCCTTGATTTTCCGGGCATGCACTCCCTTGATCTTGGTGATCATAATGTGTGTCTTCATTTTTAGTTTTGGGTTACGGGTCCCACAGGCCCGCCGGTGACCTGAATTTTAGCCCGTCTATTACCATAGCATTATGGGTATCATTAGACTCGTCTTAATGTGTTATTTATGTTTATGGTATTTTGATTATCATTCGGAGCTTCTCAGAGCAACTAAGGCTTGGATATTATTTTTCCACCAGCTTATCTTCGAACGATAGGTAGGTTATAGTCTAATCTCCCAATACTTATCATATATAGGATAAAATTATACTAACTGACATCCATGGGTTCGGTTATTAGTTTGGCACCACAGATCTTGACCGCTCTTTCATGATTTGCCCCATTTCTTCCTCCGATGTTTGTAGTATTTGTTTGTATGCTTTATTTACCGTTGTGGTCCTGTGTGGTCTTATATAGACTCTGGACCATAGATGGTGGGATTATTCATGGGTGTCCGTGAGTCCTGGACATCGTTATCATGATATTATACTGGCTATCTGTGTTGTAGAGTGATTAGAGCTTGTGCAGGTCCAATAGGTTGATTGTGAGCTGCTGGGCGGCTATTTATGTTTGATCATATCATTTCCATGCATATAAAGAGTATTTATCCATGTTTTACTATGGTTTCGGCTTTGGGCCTACTAGAACTGATTTTCTAAACTTTGCATGGCCCTGGGGCCTATTTTTGATAGAAATGAATTGGAAATGGTTTGACTTAACATGTGGATCTTCTTGGGCTAAAAGAGAGTTGAATTCTTATTTGTATCACTAGTTTTACTATTAACGCTAGACTCGGCAGGGCAGGGGTGCTAGTTGAGTTTTCTTACTGATTTGAGATGACGTTAGGCTCGGTCGGACCGAGCACCTGAGTTGACTTACTACTATTTTAGACCCGGTTATGCCCGGGCACACTTGGAGGGTTTTTTGAGACATTTCCCACTACTCTAGTCCTGGACAGGGTCTGGGCATGCATATTCGAGACTGGGTCTCTAGCTTGAACTCGAACTTACTCCGGATGGCATGTTTTGATACTGAGTTTTAGTATGGGGTCTGGGACCTTCATGGACCTTGCCATTCCGGACCTGGGGGCTAGGGCTTCATATGCCAGAGGAAGGGTATACGGCAGAGTAGTGGTATACGGGCAGTGTTCTTCCATAAAACCTACTTGCTGGGCCCGATCGGCATCGGAGGAGGTACATACAGAGTTGCTATCCCACCCAGAGGTTATCATGCATTATATCATTCATTGTTTGAGGCTCCACCCTTGTTTTCTATTTGTTGAGTGTACGCTCCAGTTGTATGGGCAGCCGGAGGGTTTGTTTTCAGTTGTTTGCGTTCCTTGGTTGTTTCGGCAGCTAGGGAACTGTAGATAGACTCTTGTTACTTTATTGTGGTGTTATCCCCTATTACGGTTATACTTATAAGATTGTATACTACTAAGTTGTTGCACTCTGGATTTGAGATTGGTATGATTAGTTTTGTTATTGATTCGTGTTTCCGAGCATGTCTATCTTTACTCTCTTCTTCCTTCCCTTGTACTTGAGATTACTAGTATACCGTACACTTCTAAAACTTATTATGTATATGTTGTTATTGCAAGGATCCCAGGTGCATCATTTCTTACTTTCACTTGTGCCTGTTATGTGTATATTCTACTTGCTAGCCTTGTATGTTATTTTTGTTGCCTTCCCTCTGGGCTAGTTCATGTGTGACGTTTTTGTAGAATTCTGTGACTACTTGTTTCTATTCTGTCTGTTACTACAATTTTATCTTATATATGCCAAGTCGGCCTATGATACCTATTGGGTACCTTATGCTTTGCAGTTGGTGCTCATACTACACTCTACATCTTCTGGTGCAGATCCTAGAGTGAGCCATCGCCGCTAGCTCATGGGAGACTCGTGCTTGTAGATTTTGGACTATCCAGACTGAGGATGATCTCTTGGCGGTCAGAGCTTAGCTTTTAGTCTATATTTTTCTTATGTACTCTATAAGCACTCAGAGACATTTATGTATATATTATTTTGGATCCTTTCGTTCTCCTTATATGTAGTTCCGGCTCTATACTATGATACCAGGTCTTGGGTTTGGTTTAGCTTCCGCATATTTCTTCATCTGGTTCCTTTGCTTCCGCTTATTAAACTATTTTTTCCACTTAGATTGTTAGATAGTATCCCATTACTGATTATTCCGAGCTATAGGGATTGGTTCGCCTACTGGAGGGTTGTAGGTGCCATCATGATTGAGAAATCAGGTCGTGACAACTTGGTATCAGAGCCCCAGGTTCACTGGTGTCATCGGTATAGGAGCCAATGTCTAGTAGAGTCCTGCGGATTGGGGAAGAGACGTCCGTACTCAATCTTCGGGAGGCTATAGTGATATCTTAGGAAAAATTGACTTTCTTGTTTCTATCTCGTGAGTAATATCATTGGAAGTTTCTGGAAATCTCACTTATTCTGGTTCACTCTTCCACAGATGGTTCATATGATATCTTCACCATTTGGTGGAGGAGAGCCTTCGACCCCTGCACCTCTGACTCCAGCTAGGGGCCGGGGTGGTCGCTGGGGTAGGGCTAGAGGTCATCCCAGAACAGCAGCACCTGCTAGAGCTTCTAGAGTTGAGATAGAGCCCGATCTTGACTATGAGCCAGATTTTGTTCTTGAGCCACAATGTGTGGACCCGGGGACAGCCCAAGTGCCATCAGTTCCAGCACCATTTTTTGTGCTAGCTTCAGCCTCAGCTCAGTGTTCGGATATTCGGGGTTTACTTGTTCAACTTTTGGGTATGATTGGGGAGAGACCTTCTGAGGTAGCACATACTTCCGCTTAGGGGGCATCCCTTGGAGCACCGAGTTTAGGAGCGCAGCCTGCCACTGCAGCTCCCCGTGCCGAGGTTATTCCAGTCCCCTCAGTTGTACAGCCTCTTGCTCCTCGCGTAGCTATGACAGAGATGGAACAGTAGGCGTTGGGTAGATTCTTGAGATTGGCACCTCAGTGGTTTGCTAGCACTTTTGGACAGGGCCCACATGATTTTATTACTACCTGTGAGGAGATGTTGCATCATTTTGTGTTATTGGAGACCCACGAGGTTGGCTATACTACGTATCAACTTGAGGGTCCAGAGAAGTTATGGTGGAGGGCACAGGTTGCTTGCAGACCTTGTACATCACCTCCCTTGACTTGGTTTGAGTTTTATGAGGCCTTTATGGCCAAGTTCATGCCACAGAGCGACAAAGAGCATCGGAGGGAGGAGTTCACTAGACTTGCTCAGGACACTATGACCATCTCAGAGTACGAGACCCATTTCCATCAGCTTGCTCTATTTGGGGCCATGATTATGCCTAATGAGGCTGACAGGGTCCATATATTTATTTGAGGGCTTCGGAGAGAGTTTTGAGAGCCTGTAGAGATATTGGTTGCTAGTGGTTGGTCTTTCTAAGCTATTGTAGACTATGCTCGTACTGTAGTGGCTTCGCACTGTTATAACATCGGGACTAGATATAAGAGGCCTCGACATCAGGGTGGCTACAGTAGTTCCAGACATGGTGGTAGAGGTTCAGGCTATTGGGGCCGGCGTTATCAGCCATAGCAGCACTAGGGTCAGTCCAACCGACCGGTTCAGGCTTCACTTTAGACTTCCAGAAGTAGTCAGTTTGAGTAGGGTCAGAGTAGCCATCCAGGATACAACAGTTAGTCTTCGAGGGGTGTAGCTTCTGGGGCATCAGGTCGTGGTAGCCATACGAGTTCTGTTGGTCCATACCGACCGAGTAGGTCATCAGGGGCTTATTTCACCTATGGTATGGTTGGTCATTTTGCTAGATATTTCCCTCAGTAGGGTATAGTTTAGCTAGCCGCTCTGCTGGCTCAGCCTATTCGCTCATTTCAACCACCGGCTCGAGGAGGTGGTGTTTAGGGTGCAGGTGGTGCTCCATGTGACAGAGCAGGTGGTAGGGATGGCGGTCGAGAAGGTGGAGGTCATCGTCAGATTTATGCGGTCCCTGGGAGACCAGAGGCAGAGGCCTTGGATGTTGTGATTACAAGTACTATTTTTGTGTGCCATCAGTCTGCTACAACTTTATTTGATCCTGGATCTACATGTTCATATGTATCTGGCTACTTTCTGCCTTGTTAGGGGTTGGCTAGTGAGTTGTTATCTGTGTCTATTTCTGTTTCGACCCCAGTAGGAGATTCATTAGTAGTGGATCGGATTGTGAGGTCTTATGTGATATTTGTTGGTGATTCAGAGACTTGGGGTGATTTGATGATCCTTGATATGTTAGATTTTAATGTGATACTAGGCATGGACTGGTTGTCCCCTCACCGTGCCATTTTGGATTGTTATGCCAAGACCGTTACCATCACCGTGCCTGGTGTATACCCGATTGTGTGGCAGGGTTCTGTCAGCCGCGCGCCATCTAAGATCGTCTCTTGTCTTCGAGCTAGGAAGTTGATTTCCCATGGGTGTTTAGCTTATCTAGCATATGTCCGAGATTCTAGTGCAGACCCTTTGTCTCTTGAGTCTGTTCCTGTGGTTAGAGACTTCCTAGATGTGTTCCCTGTCGACCTTCCAGGCCTTCCACCTGAGAGAGATATTGATTTCTCCATTGAGTTAGAGCCAGGCACCAGGCCCATTTCTATTCCTCCTTACCGTATGGCCCCGGCTAAGTTGATGGAGCTTAAGGAGCAGCTCCAAGATTTGTTAGCTAAGTGGTTTATTAGGCCGAGTGTGTCTCCTTGGGGTGCTCATGTTCTCTTCGTGAAGAAGAAGGATGGGTTGATGTGGATGTGTATTGATTACCGATAGATGAATAAGGTGACAGTGAAGAATAGGTATCCGATGCCGAGGATTGATGACTTGTTTGATCAGCTTCAGGGTTCAGTCGTGTTTTCAAAGATTGATTTGAGGTCCGGCTACCATCAGTTGAGGATTAGGGCGGAGGACATCCCTAAGGCAATATTCAGGACACGTTATGGCCATTATGAGTTCCTGGTGATGTCTTTTGGGTTGACTAATGCCCCCGCAACTTTCATGGACTTGATGCACATGGTGCTTAGCCTGTACTTGGATATGTTTGTGATAGTCTTCATTGATGACATTCTGATATACTTGAGAAATAGGGATGAGTATGAGCAGCACTTGAGGACTGTACATCAGACTTTGAGAGACCATCCTCTTTATGCCAAGTTCTCAAAGTGCGAGTTTTGTCTTGATTCAGTTGCATTCCTAGGGAATGTGGTGTCTAAGGATGGGATTATAGTCGATCCGAGTAAGATTTCAGCAGTTCGTGATTGGCATAGACCTACTACTCTTACTGAGGTTCGCAGCTTTATTGGGTTAGTCGGGTACTACAAGTGATTCGTTGAGGGATTTTCTTCCATAGCAGCACCCTTGACTATGCTAACTAGGAAGGATATTCCATTTCAATGGCCGGATTAGTGCGAGGATAGCTTCCAGAGGCTTAAGGACTTATTGACTTCAGCTCCAGTTTTGACCTTGCCGATTGAGGGTCAGAGTTTTGCCATGTATTGTGATGCTTTCGGGGTTAGTCTTGGTTGTGTGTTAATGCAGCAGAGTTGAGTGATAGCATATGCGTCGAGACAGCTGAAGGTTCATGAGTGCAACTACCCCACTCATGATTTGGAGTTGGCGGCAGTAGTCTTCACGCTCAAGATCTGGAGGCACTACATATATGGAGTTCATTGTGAGATATTCACCGATCACCATAGTCTTCAGTACATTACGAGTCAGCGAGAGCTGAACTCGAGGCAGAGGAGATGGATTGAGTTGCTGAAGTACTACAATTTCACTATTTTATACCATCTGGGCAAGGCAAACGTGGTAGCAGATGCCTTGAGTCAGAAGGCGTTGAGTATGGCAGCCTAGCTTCACTTTCAGTTTTTCTGAGCGACCGTTGGACTTGGATATCCAGTCCTTGGCTAACCATTTAGTTAGGCTTGACTTATTAGATCCCAGCAGAGTTCTTGCCAGTGTTGAGGTTCGCTTTACTTTAGTTGATCAGATTCAGAGCCGACAGTTCGAGGATCAGAGTTTGTGTGACCTTCATGATCAGGTGGTTCGGGGTGAGGCCAGCCAGGCTACCTTGGGTTCTGATGGGATTCTGAGGTTTGAGCATCAACTTTGTGTTTCGAGAGTTGGTGATTTGATACAGTTGATACTCCGTGAGGTACATTGTTTCAGATACTCCATTATAGATATTTGAGACAGCTTTACTTGTGGAGCGGTATGAAACAGGATGTAGCAGAGTTTGTATCTCGGTTCTTGAACTGTCAGCAAGTGAAGTTTGAGCACATGAGACCGGGTGGTTTGATACAGCGACTTCCCATTCCTGAGTGGAAGTGGGAAGGGATTACTATGGACTTTGTTGTTGGGTTGCCTCGTACTTATTAGAGGTTTGATTCCATATGGCTGATTGTTGATAGGCTGACTAAGTTAGCCTATTTCTTGCCAGTTCAGACTTCGTACGGCGCTGAGAGGTTAGCTCAGATCTATATTCGTGAGGTTGTTCGATTGCACGAGGTCCCAATTTCTATCATTTCAGACCGCGACACTCAGTTCACATCTCAGTTTTGGAGAGCTATTCAGCAAGATTTGGGTACAGAGGTTCAGCTAAGTACTTCTTTCCACCCTCAGATAGATGGCCAGTCCGAGAGGACTATTCACATCCTGGAGGACATGCTTCGAGCTTGTGTTCTTGACTTTGGAGGTTCATGGGATCAGTTTGTCCCTTTGGCTGAGTTTGCTTACAATAATAGCTTTCATTTGCGCATTGACATGGCACATTTCGAGGCCTTGTATGGTAGTCATTGCAGATAGCCGATTAGTTGGTTTGATAGGTTAGAATACAGACCGCAGGATATTGATTTGCTTAGAGATTCCTTAGACCGAGTCCATTTATTCAGGATAGACTCAGAGCAGCCCAGAGTAGGCAGAAGAGCTACGTTGATCGTAGACTTCATGCCTTGGAGTTCAGTGTTGGTGACTTGGTATTCCTTCGAGTTTCTCCCGTGAAGGGCGTGATGAGATTTGGTTGGCGGGTCAAGCTTAGCCCCAGGTTCATTGGGCCGTTTGAGATTCTCCAGAGGGTTAGTAGTATTTCCTACATGTTAGCTTTGCCTCCGATGTTTTCAGATGTACACCCAGTTTTCCATATCTCGATGTTTTTCCGGTATGTTCCAGATGAGTCTCATGTGTTGCGTTGGGATTCCATTTAGGTAGATGAGAGTTTATCCTTTGTTGAGGAGCCGATAGCTATTCTAGACAGAGATATCAGGAGATTGAGATCTAGGGAGATTTTGGTTGTGAAAGTTCGGTGGAGGCATCTTCCAATTGAGGAGGCTACTTGGGAGATCGAGATTGAGTTGCGTGCTCAGTATTCGTAGTTGTTCGAGCCTTCAGGTACTCTCTTCTTCTTGAATTTTGAGGATGAAAGTCTTTTTAGTAGTGGATGTTGTGATGACTCTTCCGGTCATCTTCGTGTTTACGCATTCATTGTACTATTAGAGCTTTGTTGTAGCGGCCCCCAGTCATTTATGGCTTTTTAGGACTGGCAGTTCGGTGCCCTGGTCATTTTTTTGGTTGTTTTGGTCATTTGCCTATTTTAGAGCCTTAACTTAGAATATCATTGACTTTAGTCAACATTCTTTGTAAACATGCTCGGAATTGAATTCCGATAATTCTGTTAGCTCTAGAGCATGGATTTTGGTTTAGGTGGACCCTTGGTCGGGTTTTGGGAGCTTTCAGTTTTGTTTTTTCTTTGTTTTTGTGTTTAAGCCAAGTTGAACTTGAAATTTTGACTTTGGTCAACATTCGGAAAAGACGGCCTCTGATGGAATTTCTAACCATGTTGTTAGCTCTGGAATGTCAACTTTGGGCTAGAGAGACTTTTGGTTCGGGTCTCGAGGCTACCATACTCATTTTTGGCCTTGGTGTTTCGGTTTGGAAAGTTTGGCCAAAGTTGGTTCTTGGGCGTGGGATCCACTTTTTATGCTATCGACCTCCATTGGGGTTTTCATCAATTTCGTTGAGTCCGGAATGCTATTTTTAGTTGAAAAGCATAGATCGTTTGGTCCATGGGACCCCGGATGCTTCCTGAGGGTTCAATCATGCATTTTAAACTTAGCTGGTTTTTGGCTGAGTTGTTGTACCTGATGGGTACGCAGTTGCAGACATTTGACCGCATTTGTGGTTACCGCATTTGCGGTGAAATGCCACATTTGCGATGTTTGGCCGGAGGTGTTGATTCCGCAAATGCGGTGCTTGGCTGCATTTGCGGTAAAGCGTCGCACTTGTTATGTCTGCTGGCAGCTTTTAAAAATAACATTCTCCTTCATTTCTCCTCATTCTAAACTGTTCCCTCTATTGTAAAAAGCTCTCAAACCACTAACATCTTCACTTCTGGCACTCAAGTTCTTGGGGTAATCACACCTTAGCTTCGTGAGCTTCTTTCGACACTATTTTGTTAAGTCTCTTTCTTCCCCAACTTGTCTTTTCCAATTATTCAAAACTCACCATTGTTTCCATCTCCTTGAACTAAAATTTATTGTAGCTTCTGCCCTCTTGTGGATTGCATGCCATTTTGGGCTCACCAGAATCACTTCATTGGTATGTTTTCCCTTGATTGTGGTGAGTGATTCTCATTAATTCCGGATTTCATCCCTTAATTTCCTTAATTGGTTTCTTAGCTTTAGGGGATGTTTTTGCTCAATTTTTATTGACCAAATTCCTTGATTTTCTGGGCATGCATTCCCTTGATCTTGGTGATCGTAATGTGTGTCTTCGTTTTTGGTTTTGGGTTGCGGCGCCCACGGGCCTGCCGGTGACCCAAATTTCAACTCGGCTATTACCATAGCATTATGGTTATTATTAGACTCATCTTGATGCATTATTTATGTTTATGGTAGTTTGATTATCATTCGGAGCTTCTTGGAGTGACTCATGCTTGGATATCGTTGTCCCAGCAGCTTATCATCGGACGACAGATAGGTTATGGTCTAATCCTTTTAGACTTAGCATATATCGGATAAAATTGTACTAACTGACATCCTTGGGTTGGGTTATTAGTTTGGCACCACAGAATTTGACTGCTTTTTCATGATTCGCCCCGTTTCTTCCTCCGATGTTTGTAGTATTTGTTTGTATGCTTTATTTACCCTTGTGGTCCTGTGTGGCCTCATATAGACTCTGGACCATAAATGGTGGGATTATTCGGGGGTGTCCGTGAGTTTCAGACATCTTTATCATGATATTATGCTGGCTATCAGTGCTATAGAGCTATTGGAGCCTGTGCAGGGCCAATAGGTTGATTGTGAACTGCCAGGCGGCTATTTGTGTTTGATCACATCATTTCCATGCATATAAAGAGGATTTATCCATGTTTTACTATAGTTTTGGCTTTGTGCCTACTGGAACTGATTTTCTAAACTTTGCATGGCCCTGGGGGCCTATTTTTGACGGAAATGAATTGGAAATGGTTTGACTTAACCTGTGGATCTTCTTGGGGTAAAAGAGATTTAAATTCTGATTTGTATCACTAGTTTTACTATTAACTCTAGACTCGGCAGGGCCGGTGTGCTAGTTGAGTTTTCTTACTGATTTGAGATGACATTAGCCTCGGTCAGACTGAGTACCTGAGTTGACTTTCTACTATTTTAGACCCGGTTATGCCCGGGCACCCTTGGAGGGTTTTTTGAGACATTTTCCACTACTTTAGTCCTGGACAGGGTCTGGGCATGCATATTCGAGACTGAGTCTCTAGCTTGATCCAGGACTTACTCCGGACGACATGTTTAGATACTGAGTTTTAGTATGGGGTCCAGGACCTCCATGGACCTTCTCGTTCTGGACGTAGGGCCTGGGGTTGCGTGTGCTAGAGAAAGGGTATACGTCAGATTAGAGCTATACGGTCAGTGTCCTTCCATGGAACTTACCTGCTAGGCCTGATCGGAACCAGATGAGGTACATACAGAGTTACTAACCCACCCAGAGGTTATCATGCATCATATCATTCATTGTTTGAGGCTCCACCATTGTTTGCTG
>QJPP01002494.1:0-161526 GCA_003996215.1 Jaltomata sinuosa | reverse complement strand
ACAAAAAGAGTTTAAAACACACACACATATATATATATACACACAAATGTACCTGTGTAAAATTGAAATTGTAAAACTTGAATACATTATGAAACATAGATACAGAGAGGGAGAGGAAAGAGAGAGGGAGAGAGGCGAGTAAGAGAGGTAGACTGTATCCCAGAGATACACTTGTTGGATATTTTTGGCAGGCACAATCGGTTTTTCACAACTTAAATTTTATTATTGCAAAGTAAAGACCCTCTTTGGTCTTACAATTCCTTGCACTCACACTCTAGCAACTCTCTTTGTTGCTCTCTCTTATTACTCACTTGTTGCTTGCTTCAGCAACACTCTTTACTTGAGTACTCACTCTTGTTTTCTTACTTGCTTTGAGCACACTTGCTTTGAGCTTCAACACGCATACAAACTCAAATGGTCACCTCTATTTATAGGTGATGGTGGAAGAATCTAGTGAAGGGTATTTATTACTCTATTCTAGAATCTTCCGCCAACTACTAAATTCAAGAACTACCCTTTCTAGAATACTTCTAGATCTTTCTCTCTAGAATACTTATTCTAGAGATCTTTCTTTAATTCTATACAACTCTAGAATATTCTAGATTCTTCTTTGAAATATCTTGAATATTAATTAAGTTGGTGATGAATTCTTAACACTCCCCCTCAACACCAACTTAATTTGTTCCTTGTGTTTGTTATGAACGATTTCTGAAACTCTGCAAGCATCATGACGTCCATGCCCTTTGAGGATCTCTTTCTCCCTCAAATTTCTCCGCTCCCTACTCTTTGAAGCTTCTTCAAAGGTAGTAGCCTCTTTGATCTTGACCACCTCAGTTGACGATGCATCGATATACTTAGAATTTGGGCGTCTCGATCGTGTCATCGTTCTTAGGTACGGTTCTCTTCTGGGTCTTCATGTACTTCAGTTTGCCACGAGCTCTTATTTTCTCCTCTTAAAGATATTTCTTCTATATGTGATTTATATTTTTCACATATCTCTTGTCTTGATTTTGCCTTACTTTCTTGTCCTTCTTCTTTAAGTTTATGTTGTAGCTCTTGCTCCAATTCTCTTGAATCTGGTAGGGTGACTTCTTTGTACCACCAGGTTGGTGCATCATCAAATACCACATAAGATGTTTCGGTTGGCATGACATAGATTGACTCTAATCTTCTTCCCTTCATGATTGGCGAGCTTGTAACTTTCAAGTTTCTATACACTTTTACGTCATTTGGCCCAAACAAGACATAATTTCCGGAATCTGTTAGTTGTGACACAGATAATAAGTTCTTCTTTATACCCGGAACATGGTAGACATTCTGAAGTTCCACTTGTCTCGAGCTATGATGAGGCACGAACACCGTCTTGCCAATATGAGTTGTTGACATTTTTGAATTATTTGCAGTCACCACTACTCGATCGCCTTTGTAGTCGCTCATGTTGATAAGCTTTTTCTCATCGCCAGTCATGTGATTGGAGCATCCTGAATCAATGATCCAATCATGTTCATAATTGACTAGTTTCTCACTTACAATTACAAGTGCAAGCTCCTGTTGTTCGTTAGAGTGAAAGGTCACAAGCTTTTCCTGTTGATTGTTTTCTTCAACTGCATAAGAAGTCTCAAAATCCTAAGCTTCTTCTTCATCGTTCTTATTTTGGGTAGAAGTAGCGACGTTACCTTCAGCTTTCTTATACCAGCAGTCTCTGGCGTAGTGTCCTTTCTTTCCACGGTTATAGCATTTCTCCATTATCCGTTTGTGAAAACCTTGGCTTGTCTGCTTATTATGTCGTTGACTTCTTTGAGGTTGAATCTTTTGGTCTCCCCCTGGCCGTGTGCTTCTTTCTTTGTCCATTTCTTGATAGCCTTGCTTTTTGCTGAAGAGCGCCTTATCTTCATCTTTTATAGAGAGACTTGATAATGGCTTCTCCAAGTCTTTTTCATTCGCCAGCAGATTCTCCAACTCAGATAAAGTTGGTTCTATGGCCCACCCTCGTGTGCCTGTAATTATGCCTTTATACTCCGGCCTTAGACCATGAATAATGATTCTCCTGATCCTTGTCTCTGTGATAGCATTCTCTGGATCTAATTTTGATATTTCATCAGATAAAGATTTTACCTTTGAGAAGTATTGACTGATCGTCATATTCTGCTGTGAGATCGATAAAAGCTCATTTTCAAGCCTTTGTAATCTCGCATCATTCTTCTTCTTAAAATTGTTGTCAGCGTGTCCCAAGCTTATTTGGGTGTCTTGCCGTTCTTAATCCATTGCAGGAACTCATCCTCAATTGTTCCAGCTTTAACCTTCCACTTTTTTGCTGCTTCGGCATCAGGTGGTGTAGTGTGTGAGCCACCAACAATATCCCATAATTTCTGGTCGAGAAAGTAATATTGCATTCTCGTACTCCATGATCCGTAGTTGCTTGCGTTGAGCTTCTTAACGCTGTTGAGAGTGTTTGCAAAATTCGCCATTAATTAGTGCCTCGTGACTTGTATCCTTCGACAGTAGCTTGGATGATCTCATTTGAGTTGCTACCTCGCTTTTTATCAACCTGGCTCTGATACCACTTGTTGGATATTTTTGACAGGCACAATCAGTTTTTCACAACTTAAATTTTATTATTGCAAAGTAAAGACCCGCTTTGGTCTTACAATCCTTTGCACTCACACTCTAGCAACTCTCTTTGTTGTTCTCTCTTATTACTCACTTGTTACTTGATTCAGCAACACTCTTTACTTGAGCACTCACTCTTGTTTTCTTACTTGCTTTGAGCACACATGCAAACTCAAATAGCCACCTCTATTTATAGGTGGTGGTGGAAGAATCTAGTGAATGGTATTTACTACTCTATTCTAGAATCTTCCGCCAACTACTAAATTCAAGAACTACCCTTTCTAGAATATTTCTAGATCTTTCTCTCTAGAATACTTATTCTAGAGATCTTTCTTTAATTCTATACAACTCTAGAATATTCTAGATTCTTCTTTGAAATATCTTGAATATTAATTAAGTTGGTGATGAATTCTTAACAACACTCGCCAGGCGCGTCGAATACAATGTATCCCAATGAAAACTCAAGCAAGATATGTGATTATTGAAACTGTCACTGCATTTGAATAATTACCATATATACTAGCTTGTCTTATGAAATTTTCTCAAAAAATTATTTGCCCACTACATATTTTCAGAGGAGCTTCAGCTTAATGTAATTAGAGCGAACTCATTAAAACAAAAGTCTAATTTCTACCCAAAAAAAGGATCTACTTTGAAGGTGAACCACATGCAAATTCTCCTGCTCAGGGTGTGTTTGGTGTGCTAAAATCAATAATAATAATATATTCAGTATAATTTTACAAGTGTGGTATAGGGAGGATAATGTACGACCTTGCCACTACCTTGTGGGATAGAAAAGTTATTTCTGATAGAACCTCGAGTCAAGTAAAAACATTACCAAGCAATTCTAAAAAGAAAAATAATGATAGAGAATAAGTCAATATAAAATGCTACAAAAAGCATGATAAAATATAATAAGAGGGAATAGTCATTATAACAAAATACTACAATAATCTCAGTGCAAGAAACATTAAATAATCACAAAATAAAATAACAAAAAAGTCTCAAAGTAATACTACAACTACTAATGAAGGAATAAACGAGACAACTCTCAACAACCTAACTAACCATCTACCCTAATCTGTATCCTCAATAACCTGTTATCTAAGGTCATATGCTCAGTAAGCTGAAGTTACGTCATGTCCTTCTAAACACCTCTATCCAATACTTCTTTGGCCTATCTCAACCTCTCTTGTAACCATCCATAGTCAAGCTCTCACACCTCCGTACAGGGCATTCATGTATCTCCTCTTCACATGTACGAACCATCTTAGTCGCGCCTCTAACATCTTGTCCTCCTCGAGGCCACTCCTACCTTGTCTCGATTATCTTCATTTCTAATATTATCTCTCCTAGTATGTCCACAAATCCACCTTAGCATTCTCATTTCTGCAACTTTCAACTTCTGGATGTGGAGTTCTTGATTGGTTAATATTCCACTCTATACAATGAACATAGCGGTCTAACCACCGCTCTATAGAACTTGCTTTTAAATTTTGGTGGCACCTTTTTATCACACAAGACTCCAGATGTGAGTCTCCACTTTAACCATCCTTCGCCAATACGATGTGTGACATCCTCATCTATTTCCATATTAATTTGGATAGTAGACCCAATATATTTGAAACTTCTTTTTTTTGGAGGACATATGTATCAAGCTTCACCTCCACATCGTCCTCATGCATTGTGTCACTAAACTTGTACTCCAAGTACTCTATCTTGGTCTTGCTCAACTTGAACACCTTACACTCCATGGTTTATTGTCAAACCTTAAACTTAACGTTAACTCTGTCATGAGACTCCACTACTAAAAAAAAGCTAAAAAAAGACGGCCATTGCTTTTTTGGTCAAAAGCGATGAAAAAGCGATGGCGTCACTTCCGTGGAAAAATGGCCTATCGCTTTTCCAAAAGCGACGGACAGCGTCGCCAAGTAAAAAGCGACGAATTTTTTTTTAAATTATTTTTTCCAGAAAAGGGACGGACGCCTTCCTGGTAAATTTTTTCCAAAAAAGCGACCCTGTCCGTCGCTTTTTCTGGGTATTTTTTTAAAAAAAATCAGAAAAGCGACGGACAAATGAGACGCTGTTAGTCGCTTTTCTGCATTTTTTCCAGCTGCAAAAATCTGTATTTTCAATATGCACCATCTGTCATTTAAAAATCTAATTCAATACAGCCCAAACCAGCACTAATTGTTGCCACAACATTCATAAAATAAATACAACATAGAGGTGGGCGTTCGGTTCTTCGGTTTGATTTTTTCAAATTTTGGTTTGATTTTTTCAAATTTTGGTTTGATTTTTTCAAATTTCGGTTTGATTTTTCGATTTTTGGTTATGAAAAAGTGTACACCGAACCGAATTAGTTCGGTTCGGTTTGGTTTTTCCAAGTTTGGTTCGGTTTAATTCAATTTTTCTAAAATGGTTTTTTTGGTTTTTCAAGAAGCAAAGAAAAGTAGTGGAAATTATAATACAATGTACGGAGAAAGATGGTCTAGAAAGGAATATGACTGGATAAAATAAAAATATTTTATACTAATATTGTAACATTGAAATTGAGCGTAATAGACATTAGCACATCATAGCAACAAACAACAATAAGCATAGCAAGAGCTTGGATAGTATGTGAATTTGGGGTTTGGGTACAGTGAACTGAAGATGAAAAAATCAAATAAATTAGGTATGAGTTTGGGCCCATTTTTCAGTTCATTTGAATATGAAAATAACAAATAAGGCTTGGGTAGTTGGGTTGGATAATGAAATTATTTGGGCCCAAGTTTGAGTATATACTATATTTTTAACACATGTAATAAAAGTTCGATTCTTCGGTGCACCGAAGAACCGAGCCCCTTAAACCGAACACCAAACCAAAGAACCAAAGTTTTGAAGAAAAAAAAAACCGTATACCGAACCGAAGAATTGAAACCGAAAAATTGAATTAGTTCGGTTCGGTTCGGTTTTTCAATTTTTTGGTATTTATGCCCACCCCTAATACAACATCAATATCAAACTAAAAATGAAGTAAAATTTTTATTAAACACATAAAAGGTCCACCAAAAGAACCTATAAAGTATTCAAAAGTATCAAAAAGTGTCAAAATGTATAAGGAAATGAGTCAATCCTAATGGGGGGTAGTATCCAAATACTCCTCCTCATTTTCACTAGTCTCAGTAACTTCGTCACTTGATGATGAGGTGGAAGGAGTAGGATCTACATGACTACGACGGCGACGACCAACAAAGGATGACATTTGTTGTTGAAGTGACTGGACAGTCTTGGACAAATCATCAGTGGTCTCAGTCCGTTTTCTCTCGAATTCTGCCAAAGCTCTAGTAAGATCTGCGATCTGCTGCGACATATGTGCAAGCTGAACACCATCAACCGCCTCAGCTTGCCGCGAAGATTCAATACCATCCAGTCCTGACTGAATTCGTCGCAAATCATTCCTAGAGCCTAGACCATAGACTCTCCCCTTTTGTCTCCCCCTGCCACTTTTTCGGTCCATATTTGAGTGGCTTCCTCGTGTGTAGGCTCGGTCGGCAAACCTAGACCTTGCTGAGTCTGGTTGTACTCAGACAAAACACGTTCAAACTCATCCTGCATATAAAAAAAATAAAAATTATAATATATACATAATATATATATATATATACTTTAATCATATTTAAACTTTAAAACTTACATAGGCGTCTTGAGCCCTCTGTTCAACCCATACATCTGGATCTGACTCATTTTTTTTATCTCTTATGTGGCCTTTCTTAAAAAGCTCAGCCTGAGTCGGAGGGTGCCCTAAGTCCTTCTCCTGCAAACAAAATAAATTTAACATAATGAAGTAATATAATTAATATTATTTAATCAAGTTTATATAAATATATATATAAGTTAAAAGGTTAATATTATTACTTATCATTTTTCTTGCAACGTCCGCTACACTCTTTGCACCCATAGTGTGCAACGATCCACCTTTAACACTGCCTCTGGCTTTCTTGTCTTGTTCAGACAATGTTTTGAACTCTTCCGAATCTCAATACTTCTTAAGCTGCTCATAAAGATGAGGTAGAAGCCAAGATCCACACTTCTTACTATCCCAAATTTTTTTAAGCCATTGGCGTAGCCTGGCACTGGCCTTCCTCGCGAAAGTAGTGGAAATGATCTTATTGTACTTTCGCTTCCAAGTACACATTGCCTGAAAGAAAGAAATGATTAGTGTTAGATGATATATATATATATATATATATATATATATATGTATGTATATTATGAAAAGTTAAAATATATATATATATATACCTTAAACTCATCAAACATGACATGTTGGATCGATCTTGGAATCTCTGATCAGGAGCTCCAAGGTTCTGTAAAAAGCCTCCTAACTGCCTCTTTTAGAGCACGTCGGGGCTCTTTCGTGGGATACCACCTGTAAAGAACATAATAAGCATGTCATCAAGTGATAAATAATTAATTAACATGAAAAATAAACTTATCAATTAATTAGAAAAAAACTTACGATGATCCATCAGGGCGAATCATAACTCTACCAATGGCGTCCTTCTCACCGGGTCTTAAATTCACGTCGTCCTCTTCCTCCTCAGAAAGTGCTGATGCAGGTAATGACGGAAGTCTATAACGCTAAGTCAATAGGGGTGTAGAAGTCTGTGTGTTAGACTCAGAGCTGGTATCTCTAAGTCGCAAGCCTGATAAGTGGGGGGGAAAGAATCACGTGGGGATGGCGTACCAGATGATAATTTTGTAGTCACGCTGCCATATGGCGGAGGCATAGAGGATGTAGGCATGAAAGTCATGTGATGATGAGAAGTAGTGGGTCTAGGACCATGATAATCTGCGGGATTTCCAGTGCCATAGGGGACATACACTGGTAGAGTAGAGCGAATCTATGGCGAAGATGAAAGACGACCTGGAATATCGTCATGCTCTATAGGCCTCCTAGAGCTCTTCCTAGACTTACTAGACTTGCTAGTACTATTACTAGGACGACCTCGATCACTATCACCTGATGACATCTGTATGCATAACCCAAAACTAATTCAAAATTTTTAAATTCAAGAAACTAATTCAAAACTAACACTAACCTAAAGTTGAAAACTAATTGCAAGCATTAACCTAAACTAAGATTCACAAAGACTAACAATTTAAACTAACAAACTTAACTTAAAAAAGCTTAACTTAAAAAAACTAAGATTCAAGAACCAAATTCAAAAGATTAAAGTCAAATACTAATTCAAGATTCTAAAACAAAACCCAAAACTAATTCAAGAACCTATTTCAAATTCAAAGTTCCCAAATTCAAGTTAATAATCTAATTCAAGAACCTAATTCCAAATTCAAGAACCAACCTAATTCTGGTTCATAAAATCATTCCTAAAGTTGAAAATTAATTATTAACTCAAAACTAACAATTTAAACTAACAAACTTAACTTTAAAAAAACTAAGATTCAATAACCAAATTCAAAAGGTTAAAGTTAAATACTAATTCAAGATTCTAGAACAAAACTCAAAACTAATTCAAGAACCTATTTCAAATTCAATGTTTCCAAATTCAAGTTAATAATCTAATTCAAGAACCAACCTAATTCTAGTTCAAAAAATCATTCCTAAAGTTGAAAACTAATTCTTAACTCAAAACTAACAAACTTAACTTAAAAAAGCTTAACTTAAAAAAACTAAGATTCAAGAACCAAATTCAAAAGGTTAAAGTTAAATACTAATTCAAGATTCTAAAACAAAACTCAAAACTAATTCAAGAACCTATTTCAAATTCAATGTTCCCAAATTCAAGTTAATAATCTAATTCAAGAACCAACCTAATTCAAGAACATATATAATTCAAGTTCAAAAAAAACTTAAACTAAGGTTCACAAGCTAATAGCAAGCATTACCTAAACTAAGGTTCACAAACTAATAGCAAGCCTAAACTAAGGTTCACAAACTAATTAGCAAACCTAAACTAAGGTTCACAAACTAATAGCAAGCCTAAACTAAGGTTCACAAACTAATAGCAAGCCTAAACTAATTAAAGTTCATAAATTAAGAATATAATCTAAAAATGGAATTTTTCACTATCAATTTTTTCATATATCAATTTTCACTATCAATTTCTCAAAATCCTAGTTTAGAATTCAACAACAACAACATATACACCCTAGTCTAGAATTCAACAACAACAACATACTCTAGTCTAGAATATACTATCAATTTTCAAAAATAAAAATACCCAAATTAAACTCTAACCTTCAAATAAACAAAACAACTAACCTCAAAATCGGAGGAGGTTGGAGGAAGGAGGCTGACGGTGGAGGGAGCGGCGGTGGAGGGACCGGCGGTGGAGGAGCGACAGAGCAAGTGGTGGAGGAGAGGAGGAGAAGAGGAGAGGAGGAGAGAAAAAGAGAAAGGGACCCGACTGGGTCTCTGTATAATTAAAGAAACGACGGACAGCGTCGCTTCTGTCCCTCGCCTTTTTAAATAAGTTGACCGCGTCTTGACCGAAAAGCGATGGACTAAAGCGACGCTGTCCGTCGCTTTCTTATTTTTTTCAAATATAAATTAAATTTTAAAGAAAGCGACGGACAACGTCGCTTTATTTAAAATTATTTTTTAATTTTTTTTAATAGTTGCGACGCTGTCCGTCGCTTACAATAAAAAATAAAAAATAATTATTTGTAAATATTTTTGGCGCAAAAATCCGTTAAAAAAAGCGACGGACATAGAGACGCTGTCCGTCGCTTTTGTAAAAATATAATTATAAATTAAAAAAAAAAAGCGACGGACAGCGTCGCTTTTCAGGAGCGATGTTGTCCGTCGCTTTTCTATCCGTCCCTTTTTGAGCTGTTTTTAGTAGTGCTCATCAATCAAAAATATGTCATCTGTAAATAACATACACTATGACACCTTTTCTTGTATATGCTGAGATAATTTATTCATCACCAAGGCAAATAAAAATGGGCTAAGAGATATCTTTGGTGCAACCCCATCACAATTGGAAAGTGCTTCGAGTCCCCACCCACTATCCTTACTTGGGTCTTGACTTCATCACGCATATCCTTAATTGCTGTAGTATACGCCATAGGAACGCCTTTAGCCTCCAGGAACCCCACAGAACCTCTCTCGAAACTTTGTCATACGTTTTTTCTAGGTCGATGAACACCATGTGAAGGTCCCTCTTCCTTTCTATATTGCTCCGCCGGTCACTTAACCAGATGAATGGCTTCTGTATTTGAACGCCCCGACATGAAGACGAACTGATTTTCGGAAATGGACATGTCCCTCCTCACCCTCATCTCCACCACTCTCTCCAAACCTTCATAGTGTGGATTAGCAATTTAATACCTCTATAATTGTTACAATTATTGTTAAAAATATTTTTTAATTTGTTCATATTTGATTGGTCAAATATTTTCTTAAAGAAAACATGTTCATTAAAAATCAAACTTAATTCCTCATGAGAGTAGGAAAAACAAATTCCTTAAATAACATTTCATGTTATTCTCTCCCTCACATCCCTAAGGCCATCTCCAACCACACTCTATTTTACTCTGTACTCTCTATAAATAGAGAGTAAAAATAGAGAGTGGCTTCTCCAACCACTCTCTATTTTACTCTCTACTCTCCATAAATAGAGAGGATGAATAGTAGCTCTCTAAATATAGAGAGCTACTATTCATCCTCTCTATTTCACTATTCTTTATTTTATTATTATTTTTAGTACTCAAATTTTTTATTTTACATGTTTTAAATTATATAAGACCATTAGTTAAGTCCCTAATATTTGTAATTATTTTTTAATATAATTTTAAATTTATATTAATTTATGTTATTTTTAATTTAATTTTTATAAATTATTTAAGATATAAGAATCATACCGAAAAGATGTTGAACGTGCATTCGGGGTTTTGCAATCACGTTTTGCAATTGTCGCTGGGCCATCATGTTTTTGGAGAAAAGAAATGCCCCATGATATAACAGCTACATGTATTGTATTTCACAACATGATAATCGAGGACGAGCGTGCTCTTAGCGCACCAATTCAAGATATTTCGAAAGCTCCAACACCAACGGTAGAAATGGCAGTAGATGAAATAATCTATTTTATTATTTTTTAGCCAGACATAAAAAAGTTAAGGACAGAAATGCTCATTTTGAACTTCATAATGCATTAGTAGAGCATTTATGAGAGCAACGTAATAATCTTGAAAGTTGAATATTTTTTTAAGATGTAATATTTATTTAATTGTATTTTATTTATGATTTTACTTTTGTTTGAATTGTCCATTAATATGTAATTTATATAATATTTGCTTAAAATTTATTTTATTTAAAATTTGAGGTAAAAAAATAATTTTATATTACATGAAAATTTTGAAAAAAATATGAATAATATGTGGTGATTATATAAATATAGAAGAAATAATTTATTTTAAAATATAAAAATATAATTAAAATAGAAATAATAATATAATATTAAAAAAAGAAAAAATAAAGGATAAAATAGACAGTAAAATAGAGAGGGGTTGGAGTTGCTCCCTTTACTCTCTATACCTCATAGTGTTTACCTAACTTACATAGGGAAAATTTTCCACCAGAAATTAGAATATAAGTGACCTTTCTGCCAGACAAATGAGAGACCCCATTAATTTGGATTACTAGTGGACTGACTGACTGACCTGATCTCAATTTTAATTGGGTAAAAGTAACGTAACGTTCTCTAGTATATCACTTGATGGAGACAATATACATAATACCAATATTTTATGATATTTACCATTTCTCTATTTTCAATATGCTTCTAATTTGTAAATAAAACTTAATTGAAGTGGTTATGTTGAGGCTTAATGATATTTACCTTCTTAAGGTGTGTTTGGTGCCAAGGAAATTCCAATTTTGTCCTGTTTAGTTGGTCAAAATATTTGAAAAATATTTTCTCTAGGAAAACAAGTTTCTTTAAAATGTGAAAAATGACTTCCTTAATGGAAGTAGGAAAAACAAGTTGCATAAGTGGCATTCCAAATTTATTGTCCCCTCCCCACCCACTCAATCGCCCCAATCCCCACCCCTTGATCATCCCACCCCCGCCACTTCGAAACCCCCACTCCCCATATCCCATCTCGCCTCCATAGTGTTTTGTTATAATATATAAATGCTTTTCGAATAATATTTTCTTGCTTACTTACCGAACACTAGAAAGTAGAAAAGAAGTAAGAAACCCACTTATTTTCCATGAAAACATTTTCTAGAAAATTATTTTCCGTGAAAAACATTTTCCTTCTTACCAGACACACCCTTAATGTTTTAATTTTTGTTATGCTATCTGCGAGCTAGGTTCTTGATAAATAAATGACATATCAAACCATAGGGTTCTTCTTAATTATTTTGGAGATATATTCAATTCAAGAGAAAATTAGATAAAATGGTTATTGTGTTAAATTTCTTACACACAAAATGGCTCACTTATAATTTACTACCTAAAATGATCATTCGGCCAAAGTTCTTCCCCGAAATAACCATCGGTATACATGCCGTATACATGTGGTATACATGCGGCTATTTTTTTTGATTCTTTTTTTTTGACAGT
The DNA here is from genome assembly GCA_003996215.1 of Jaltomata sinuosa. NCBI lineage: Eukaryota > Viridiplantae > Streptophyta > Magnoliopsida > Solanales > Solanaceae > Jaltomata > Jaltomata sinuosa. The sequence continues at coordinate 149,332 of QJPP01002494.1, read as the reverse complement.
ATACATGCATATACATTCGGTATACATGCAGTATACATGCGGCTATTTTTTTTCAAAAAAACTTTTGACAGTGGTACCATAAAAACCCCTATATTCAATCCAAGAGTTTATCAATTTTGAATTAAGAATGTTAAGAGATTTTTACTTCTATTCATATTTTTTTCTTTTTATTTTTAAAGAGAACGTTGAAGGCATAAATTTGGACCATTACAAAGATTATCATTTTCAAAAAAAATTGCATGTAGTTAATGATGAAAACAAATATTAAAAATCGACATATATATATATATATATATATTAGATTCAATAGCATCAAATGATAGATTGATTATGTAAATGATTCACTACTTTTATGTGAATTGAGATACTATCAATTTTATGGATAGAAATCATCATAGTTAGAATCTTCATTGTACATCACAAATAATTTTAATTATAAACTACTCAAAAAATATAAGAAATCTTCCAAAGAAGTCCCCACCTTGACAATGATTGATCAATAAACCAAAAATATTACTACTAAAAAAGAAGAAGAATTTCAAAGACTTGAAGTCCTCTTCCTTTTAGCATTGAGTTTTCCTTTTATTTAAGTATATGAATACATTGTGGGTTGTACCTACTAACAAATTAAAGGAGTCAAGAAGCACAACACATAACAAAAACCCAAAAAAAACTTCTGTTTAGAGTTGTTTCACTCTACATGGTAAATATTTATGGCTTGGATGTATAAATATATTCCTACAATATACTTGTTTTTGGTCATATGTTACCTAACAGTAATAGTGCCTATTCATGGAGAAACACCACCTCACTCTCAGTCTCAGGTGGAACCAAAACCCAACTGCCACAGGTCTAGTAGCTCAGGTAATTAAATTCTTCCAACTTGCATGTGTACATAATTACATATATATACATGTAATAAGAATTATAGGGTTCTATATAAATCTATAACAGACCGAATAGTTTGGATAGGGTTTTCAATTTTGTAAAACTAAATCAAAAAAGTTATTGAATCGAAAAAAAATTGTGTGTAAAATATATTTTATATATTAACTTTAAAAATAATAACTCATTAAGATTTTCCATTGGGAGATGAAAACGGTCATAAGCCAACAAGTTCTTTTATCTCTCTCACTCTTTTTTTTTTAATATATATAATAAGCCAACAAGTAATTAATACTCAAAGTCTCAATTTCTAAACCTATTTTGCTATTTAGTTCAAGCAGCTTAAATAGCAAGCCACAAGGTATTTCAACGATTTTGAATAGCAAATCTTGTACAAGGTATTGCGTATTGTTCCTTTTGTATGATTTAGATTTCTCTTATAGTTGTTTTTCAAGTTTAATTTCAGTGCAAGACAAGATTGCTTGAGCTTGATAAAATCCATGAAAGGGTGATCCGGAATTGATTAAATAATATAAATGACTAGAGAAGTTTTGCCAAAATCTGATGCAAGTATGCATGGTATCGTCTTGACTTTACTTCTGACTAATCTTACATAACATTTTAAAATTAGTCAAACTGTATTGATACCGAAAAGAGACTAAAACAATTTTAAGAATTGTAATTTAATTATATAAAATATTATAATCTATAAATTAGTATGATGAAAAAATGGCCAGTTTTAATTACACTTTACCACTTTATAGGTATCGTTATTGACATTTTCCATTCTCGTTTTCAATTCATTTTTGTAATCCAATTTTATATTCTCTTTTGTAATTTTGACCCCTGCAATTTTTGCTATTTTCGAAACTTAAATTTTGAATTTGTTGCTATATTTGCCTAATTATTCATCTGTTGAATTTGTTTTCATAGTTCTTATGAAATTACTATGGTTTTATATAGGTCCAATAATTGGATCGCACAAGTTGGAAAGAGTTTCTAAATTTGAAGCTTGTTCTGGAAATGCTAATCGAACGAAAACACCATCATCTGGCAAACTTGTTAACAGGAATCAAGCTAGAGTTCGTTCAATCAGTAAGAAAGAGAATCGTCATCGTTATAGTAACAGTCTTAATTCTGATAATGGATATTATCCGATTAATTCTGATTATGGGTCGTTTACTGTAAAGATAAGTCTTGGCACACCACGACAAGATTATAATTTAATCGTGGACACTGGTAGCCGTTGGACTTGGGTACGTTGCCAGTCTTGTATCGAAGGTTGCACATCATACGATCCTCTATATGATCCTTCGAAATCATCGTGCCAGGGTACGTTATCGGGTCCTTTTCATGTCAATTATGGTGATCACTCATTTACAAAAGGCGTTTGGGGATGTGATACTCTCACTATAGATGATGTTGGTTCAATAATGAACTTCCAATTTGGTTGTGGCCAAGAAAACGTCGATCGCAATGGTGATAATTTTGTTAATGCAGCTGGATTTCTTGGACTTGGCAAAGGAGACTTCTCTTTGGCATCTCAAAGTGGTGCATCAATGCAAGTGTTTAGCTATTTTGTCCCAGAAAATGTTGGTGATGCGGATCTACAATTTGGGGATAAAGCTAGAGTAAAATCTAACACTTGTTCAAATCAATTTACACCCTTGGTACAAGGGGAGGATCAAGAAAAATACTATATTGATCTAGTTGGTATAAGTGTAAATGGAAACGAACTTAGTGTTCCATCGACAGAATTCATGTATCGAGGGACAATTATAGACAGTGGAACGGTCATCACTCGATTGCCAGAAATGGTATACTCTGCACTTCGTGATGCTTTTAGGCAGTCCATGTTCAGTTATACATTATTAGAGGGAGTTGATGTGCTCCTGGATACCTGCTACAGCTTAGAGGGAATTGGACAAATTGTGTTACCAGAAATTAAATTCCATTTTGGGCAACAAACTATTATTGATGTGACTTTGTCTAAGGGGGGGACTATATGGAGGAAAAGTGATACAATAAGTTGTTTCGCTTTTGCTGCAAGCTATAAGAATAGCATTATTGGTATCGTTCAACAGCGCGGATTCAATGTGCTTTATGATTTGGAAGGGGAAAGAATTGGATTTGGAAGTAATTGTGGCTAGCTAGCTAGCTGATCAGAGCCAGAGTCAAGATTTTCATTTTTCGTGTTTTTAGCATAACTACATGTGCAATCAAACTTAATTGTTATTTGTATAATAGCAACTCCTTGTTGAAGGACTACTTTTTCGAAGGGTAAAAACTTACTCCCACCGACTTTCTGCATTAAGTTAACCAATAAATGTTTGAAATATGTTTGCACATAAACTTCTCTCATTAAATTACATGTATCTATTGGTTGCAATTATAACCTGTGTTTTAAAGTGAATATATAGTACAATTATTTTTTCTTTTCATTCTATTAAATTCAATCTCCTTCAACATGCATCTGTCATTCGTCAATAGAGCTAATAATTTAATTAATTAGTTATGTTGAGCCGTTGAGGCCTAATTATAGGAAGTTAGAGTTGAGTTCTCAATTCAATTAATGTCATGAAGTATACTCTCTAGCTAGGCTCTGTATCTTCTTCCTCATTATTTTGTGATGTTCTTGATAAATAAATAAATGACGTGAAACTATAATTTTCTTCTTATGGATTCTATATAAACTTTAAAAAAGACAATTTTTCATGCCAAAATTTATTTTTCGGAGCAACTATTTTACTTTCACGAGCAATATCAATTTCTTTCTGTCAAAAAGAGCGAGAATTTTATGTTTTATTTTATGTGATAATTTATAGTAGTATCTTATGTTGAATAGAACGTGAAATAAGAATATATTCCCTTCGTCCCACATTAGTTGGTCACTTTCCTTGTTATAAGCATGTTAAAAAATCATAAATAAGAATGTATTTTTACTAATTTACTCTTTAAGAAACTTCTTTGGAACTTTACAAATAAGTATGAGCACTTTCAAAAAGAATTAATTGCAAGGGTAATATGAAAAATTTAATTAGTGCTTTCTTAATTCAATAAGATGATCAACTAATATGAAATAACTATTTTTAGTAAGATGACCAACTAATATGAAACAGAGAGAGAGCGCAATTATTAATGTTATATATATTAAACAAACGCATGATCATCAAAATAAATTTCTTTAATTGAACAAATCAAACATTCAAGAACACATAATTTCTACATTACTAAAATGTAAGAGTTGACTTGCTTTGCGTGAGGGCCAAGTACCCATCTTATTAAAAAAAAACTAGTAATAAAATTAAATAAAAATTAGATTCTTAACAACCATTTAAGGTCAATAATATTGCATAATTTTCTACACATCCAGAAACCCTTGTGTCTTTGGAGATGGCATCAAGCTCTCAAATCCTCACTAATCAACAAGTCAAAAACAGAATTGAAGAAGCAACAAGATTAATTCACCTCGAAAATAAAGCTCGAGCTCAAATTATTGAAAAGCTAGCTGAAAAGAAGGTAAAACTATTCTCATACCTTTTGATTCATTTTATGTGATAGTATTTAACTAAATATGAAATTTTGAGAAAGAACTAAAGATTTAGCATGAATATTATTTATAGAATTTATTTGTCTTATTCTCACAAAAAAAAGTCATTTACTGTTTTTTAAGAAATGTATTTTGATAGAGGTATATATTTTAAAATAATTAGACTAAATATAAAAAAAATCAAAAAAGTATTATTATTTTTCCCCAACCAAAGTACAGAAAGGCAATGATGGGTTAATCACACGTGTATGGTGATTCAAATTCTAATTTGTTACACTAAAATTATTAAATTATTAAATTATTAAATTATTTATTCTAGTTGAGAAATTACTCAACTTTCTTAATATTTTTGTTTTGACAGTAAATTCATGTAATCATCATTGTCATTATTTTTAATAATCGCTTCTTTATTTTGTCTATGCTTTCTCTATACAGTCAGATAAATATTTTTTATTTGAAAGACTGAGGGTGCTACTACCTCAAGAATATAGTGTGTGGCAAAAACCAAGGAAAAATGCTTATGTGACACACTATATTTGGGATAAAAAAAATTCTAATTCAGAAGAAAAAGAAGAAGAGGAGCTTGATGAACCTTTATCTGTAAGATGTCTATTTAATTTCATTTCCCTATTTGATTCAAAGGTTAATTAATTACTAAATGGATAACTTTTATCAAATTATTATAATTCTCTTATGTTAATGACAGATTAAGACTTTGTGTTACAAGATACAACATGGAAGTAAAACTTTGGCTTATGAAAAGAGGATTTTTAGGGAAATGAGAAAAGCAAAGGAAATAGGAAAGGAAATTGTATATCCTAAAGACACAAAAATGAATCAAAATCAGGTAACAACATTTACCTTTTGTAGGAATTTCTTTTGAACATGTGGATTTTTTTTTTGTTTCTTTTTCTTTTTTTTGGTTGAATTTGGATTTATTATTAATTTCATAATCTTGGTCTTATTAAACAATCTAGTATCAACAGTTGAACTCTTTGTTCATTTAGATATCAGTACTTCCACAAATATGTAACCTTTTTAATTCATACTTAAAGAGAAAAATACATTTGAAATTTGAATAGAAACAACTTAGATGTACTATTTTTTTCGTCCCAATTTATGTGATCGTGTTTGATTGGATACGGAGTTTAAGAATAAAAAAAAGACATTTTAATTATAATGTGGTCTAAAATAAGCTATAGATATATGTGTTACTATAAAATATCTCATTAAGGACAAAATGAAAAAATTTAAAGTTAAATTATTACTCCATCCCTGCCAAAATACTTATCATGTTTCGCTTCTCGAGAGTCAAACTACATAATACTTTTCATATGTTTTTTACTACAACAATATTTTTAGTGTAATCCTACAAGTGGGTTTTGGAGAGCGTAATATGTACGCAGACTTTACCCCTACCTTGTAGAGGTGAGTGCAACTTATCAAAATTTTATTTTGATATATTGAATTCATATAATATAATTTAGCTTCGAATATTAATCAAATTGGTTCCCAAAAAATGAAACATATATGATACATATTTTTGGACACAAAGAGTGCTAAATATTAAAATGTGTCATTCTCTTTTGTATATATATTTTTAAAAATAGGGTCACAAAAATTAGGACAAATGGAGTAGTAGATTATTGAACTACTCCAATTTAAATGCATTTGATATTGTTTTATGGTTCATTTGGAAATAAATTAACACCTAAACTGGGATTTACAGGTGACATTTGCTGAAATAAAGAATATACGGAGAGAAAAGAGAATTTTCGATGTGAATGTGGAAAATCTCAAAAGAGAAATGGAATCTATTAAAAATGACATTAAATCTTTGGAAAATAATTTATATGCAATAAATCAAAAGAAAGGGGAAATATATGCTGCCATTCTTTACCTCAAAAGGCCAAACTACTTTTATTTTGTCTAGTTCATTTTTCCAGTTTCTATGTCAACTTTTGTAATTTGAATTATTCTTTCTGTGGAGATTAAGTTGTTGTAATATTTCGATATTATTATTGTAAATTACTTTGAGCTTTTCAATTGTATCTCATAAAAAAACCAGAACTTCCTGTGACTCAAAATTAAGAGGATATACTTTTATATTGGTTAATTTATATATTTTAGAAACCTAATATTGTACTACAATTGTACGATAATGTTATTAAAAAGAAGTTATAATGTAATGGCTCTGGAACTCTATAAAATCTATTATTCTAATCATGGGTTAAGGCTTATCATTAATTGATTAAATCTCAACCATTAATTTAAATTTATGACATGTGTCTCTCATCTGAATAAGGATTTGAAAAAATGAAGAGATGAAAAATGAAAAGGAGGCAAATTCGGAATTTGAATTGGGTTTGCGGGTTAATAAATGTTGATTAATTAAAATTTCAATCAATAAAATACTGTCACACATTATATGAAAATCTTAATCATTTTTTCTAAAGGGTCTTTTAAGGAAAAAGACATAATAGGGCCCAAAGGTGGATTAGAATAGTATTTTAGAACTCAAAGGTGGATGAAAATGACATTTTAGAGCCCAAAGATAGAAGGATGATATATTTGTACCATTTCTAATACTTAAGGGTAATTTAAGCCCTTCTCCCTTTTGTATAATATATATTATTTTCTTTGTCTCAATTTATGTGTTACGGGTGAAATTTCGAGAGTATCCAAACTGCTAAATTGTAGCTTACTTTGATTTTAAGTAGTAAAATATAGAATATAAATAAAAGTAAGTTTAATTATGAATAACTTCAATTTAGTAGGCGTTTCGTCATAAATATTATTCACGATATTTCGTATAACGTTTTTACTTTATTCCAGAATACTTGTTTGGCCATGAAAATCAAAAATATATTTTGAATATGTTTTCATAATTTTTGATTTTTTAAAAAACACCTCTTGAGGTGTATTCACTATTTTTGAATTCAATTTTTCCTCTCATTTTATTTTTAAATAATACACCAACTCAATAGTCTAAAATATTTTTGAAAATACTATGGATAAACACAACTCCAATTCTATTTTCAACTTTAAAGTGAATATGTTTTTTATTTTTATGGCCAAACGGATCCTAATTTTTGCCTTAGTTAATGTTTTTAAATTCATTCAAAATAGTACAGTGGGACCCAGAGATAAAATCTGCACAATTATGTACACCTCCAGAACGTCTACTATGTAGTGTGAAACGAAAAAGTAAGTAGGACTCGCTTATTGAAAGTTGTACATATCTATATTGGATACAAAGAAATTAGGTAGAAATCCATTGATTTTTTTGTTAAAAAAACAATTAATGTACAGTCAATACACCATGAGATATAACAATGCTCAAGTACAAAAAATTCAAAAAATTTCCTCTCAAGAAGTGTCTGCTTGAGCTGCCTGCTCAAGCCTCTTATATATATATATAATATTTTTAAAAAAAATTTGGATCGAACGGTTAAAATAAGAATGAATTCATTTTATTTCATGCATATATTTGAAACTAGTTTTGTGAGGCCGGTGCTAAGCCCGGGTTCAAATTTTATAATTTATATATTTTAAAAATAGAATTTTAATATTTTGTTTTACTTTAATTAATATAATTTAATGATATATTAAACATGTCTTGTTAATAGGTCTTCATAATTATTAATGTTCTTAATAACATAATTGGATAATTTTAAATTAAAAATTATTTGTGAGCAAAAAAGCATTACTGCAGAAATAGAAAATATCAAAAGGCCACAAGTGATTCGATATACTATAAAATAACATGATTTAAAATATGTATATAATTACAATTTAACGAAGATCATAAATAAAAATACTGACATTTTTATGAATTATGAATATTTAATTTCTTAGTTATAGATAGAAATAAATTTATTTTATATTTATCGAGTTTTAGTTTCGCTCATAATTTCATGTGGCAAGAGCTTTTGCAAAATTTATTTTTTTCATCTTATAGAATCATCTAATACAAAAAAAAAATATTTCAATGACTTCAAATTTATATTATATTAATTATAACTTTAATTTAGAGCCTTTACACAAATAAACTTAATAACGAATATTAAATATTAATTAAACTACATTAGTAAATTACTCCATTCGGTTTATTTACTTGTTGTGATTATTTTTTACACGCACCTTAAAAAAAATACTCTATCCATCTCATTTTAATTATTGATTTTATCTTTATTCATGTCCACTAAGAAAAATAATAAATACAAGGTATTGTATTATTTATTAAGTTACCCTATTTATTCTATATTTTTTTAGAATTAGACAATATTAAAAAAGAAATGGAATCATTGCAAACTTTAAATGTATATTAAAAGTTATTTGGAATAATTTTTTGAGCTAAAGTGATTGTTAATTTTAAATGAAGGGAGTTTTAATTCAAAAGTAAATTAATAGGGTGAAAATCGTTTACACCCCTTAACTTTGCTTTAAAAATCAAATACCCCCTCAACTTTGAACAATAATTATTATCCCCCTCTTATCCTATATAATGTCTATTTTACCCTTAAAGTTTTTATTTTTTCATTTATGTAATATCTTTTTATGTAATATATATATTTATTTTTCTTAACCTAGGTATTTATCATTTTTAGTTAAATTCATTAACATTATTAATAAAATAATTCTTTTATAAATTAATTACAAAATTTAATGTTATTTTTTATGATTGATATTTTTATATTATATGCATTAATGGGCATTTGTCCATGAAAATTAAAAAAAATCACTTAATTTGAAATTATTGGAGTTGGAGTTGTGTTTAGTCATAACTTTTTTGAAAGACTTTTAGAATTTAAAGTGTTTAATTAACTAAAAGGTGAAAAAGTGAGATAGAAAAAAAGTAAAAACAAGTATTTGAAAATTTTATGTCCAAACAACACTTTTTGAATAAAGTAAAATAATATTCCGAAAAATAGTGAAAAATTCTTATGGTCAAACGGGACCTAAGCACGTATATATAAATATATAGTTATGTACATAGATGCATGTTTTAATTCTCTCTCTCTTAATCTCTAATGTCTATATAGATAAATGAGTTTTGGTTATCAATAATGAAATATTTTTTAAATTATAATTTAAAATTTATAAACAACAATCATTTAATTTGTTATAAATATACCTCTATTTTAATTATTTTTGCATTACATTCAGTGAAATATATTTATAAAGTTATAATTATCTGTTTTTTTTTACTTTATAATTAAACATTAGAGTTTTGATTATTATTAATAAATTTATTTTTTATATTTGCTTATTTATTTCATTATGGAAGGTCATTGACTTATATACTCAATTAATATTTCTCTTTTTTTTTTTCATCTAAAAAATAATATTATTTTTTTTATAGAAAATATGTTATATAGATTTTAAAAAATAATTTGTGATTATAAAGAAGTTTTTTTAGAAAAGATATAAAGTTTGATAATATAAGGGCAAAATAGACATTTTGAAAAGTCAATTAGGATAAAGGAGGGAGAATGATTATTGTTTAAAGTTGAGGGGGGTGTTTGATTTTTAAAACAAAATTCGGGGGTGTAAACGATTTTCACCCTAAACTAATAAGTGACAAGAAGAGACCAATTACAAAAGATCAAGTGAGAATGATCTTGACAAAAAAAATAAGGGCAAAAATGAAAATATATAAGAAAAGGACATCATTAATTGTCATGCGTAATAATTTTACTTGACCAAAAAATTAAAATACCTAAAATGCGCTTGTGAGGATTACAAAAAATTGAAATCCTCCCTTATATATAGTTATAAAGTAAAAAGTAGTCGGTGGGCGTTCTTTTTACTTCTCTTTTGGTTTAATATGAAAAGGATATTTTGATCAAGTTTTTACATGAATTACCCTTTAAATAAATTGATATTTAATTTTTGGCCCAGTTACTTATTTAATAAAAAATCATGAATCAAAACATTCTTATCTATTTTTGATAGAAAGATGTGGAGAATGCGGATTAGAGTGAAAGGTTAGTAGTAGGAAAGGTACGTTCTTGCTAGTAGTTAGGTAAGAGTGCTTGGATTTGTGGTTCGTGTTAGTAGTCGTAGTGTTACCCTGATAGTGTCTTGCTTTGAAGTTTTGGTGACGTTTTTTGTTGAGCATTGAGTGGTAGTCTTGTTTCTATGTTGTTTTGATATTGCTGTTGTTTCTTGTTCTTATATTATGCCCTTTTTCTAGATTGTTTGTGTCTTGGCCAGGGTCAATCGGAAATAACCTCTCTACCTCACTTTTGAGGTAGTGATATTGTGAGAATATACTGGGTATTATATTTTTGTTGTTATATTTTGGAAATAAGTTATGCCCTTCCGACATGCGACATAATTTCTAATTATGGGCTTCCGACATACGACATAATTTCTAATCATGCCTTAATTATTTATTATTTTGATGTCAGAATAATAACTTGTTATGTCTTTTACAGCATAACTCGTAAAAATAGAAATATTGGTGGGAATGACCCCTATTTTGATTTGAAAACTATAAATGGGCTGGTTCGGGTCTGGGCTGGAGGATTATCCGACAAGTCGGCAATGGTTGGTTCTGTTGATGATATATAACGAAAAGTTTCCCTCGAGTTCAAATGCATTCAAACGTAATGGCCATCACCGCCGATATTGGGAAATCAACACAACAAAGGGTATGTCTTCTTTCTTTTGTTTAAGATTAGCTCTTTTCACGCTAAATCAATAAATACAAGCTAGTTTTTTTATATGGGTATAGCAAGACTTTCGAATTTTGTGGTATCAGTACCAAAAAAGAAAAGCAGGCTAAACAAATTGAAAGTTTGAATTCCTGAAGCCACAATTATTTTGGGACAATTTTTTCTTGCTAAAACGACAACTTATTTTGAGACGGAGGGAGTATTTTTGTAATAATATTGTTGAAATCAAGGTTATGGTAAAGGGTTTTTCTGTTACAGTAACATTTGCTGGTGAAGCATTAGCGGAATGGTTAACTGGTGGAGGCCAAGAAATTTCAGGTTTAATACAAATATTGTGTTTCCCTAGTAGAGTATGCTAGATTGGCTTGTTTAGATGAATATAAATAATATAACCACTTAGACAGAAGGGAAAAAAAGGGTTTACAGGGTTAAAGATGGACTAGCATTTGCAGCACACTCCATTCTATGTCTAGTAATTTAGTTTTAGAATTTACAGTTACATCATTGAAATTGGAAAAAAGGAAGAAGTCAGCTCTGATAGAGCAAAGCAATCGCCTTGGACACCAATCCAAGGAAGTTACTCTAGATATAAAAACGGAATTGAGAGAGAAAATTGTGTGTATGAGAAAATGGGAAGGAACATAATAAAACCTCTATCAAGAATGCATAATGTAGGCACACAAGAATGACAACAAGAACCCAGAAAGCACCATGTAAGTTAAGGGATGGATCCCAAGTTTTTGAGAACCCGAAATATTCAAGGAAGCACAACAACAACAATGAGAGTGGGAAATCTGCTGAGGAAGAGTAAAGGAATTCTTATAGTAACGAGCTATTGATTAATGCGGATAATTGTTGTTTGATTGTCTTATGGCTTTGTTTGATGTTTTGGGATTAATAGTGGATATTTGTTGGAGGTAGTAGGGAACCTATATTTGACTGTTATCTTTCAGCTGAACTAGTTTACTCCCTCTGTTTCAATTTGTTTGGCATGATTCAGAGTGTTAATGTTCGGTGTGAATTCAGGCATAGAATCTTCAATTTTTTTGAAATAAAATGTACATGTTTAGAAACTATATAAAAAGTACTATAAGTCACAGTAGTTAACAATTGAAAATATGTAGAAAGTATTTGAAAAAATTATGATCAAAGAAAATATCCTTTGGTTGTCAAAAAATTAACTAAGGCAAACAAATTGAAACTGAGGGAGTAATTGTTTAAATCAACATTGCCTCTTGCAATTTATGATTATTTAGCCTAAATAAGGACTATGCAGCAATGTCCATGCTATAACTCGAACATATCCCATAGAAAGATGACCTCTCAATCTTCTTAGAAATAAACAATTGCAGTGCATTATGACCTCCTTATAACAGTCCAGTAACGAAGGAAAGTTCACTTTACAAGTAAAGAACATTAGTGCAAAATCTACAATTAACTCTGTAGATTTTATTACATGATTGATGGGAACTGGTCCTCTTTTATGCCTCTTTGCTCTGTTTGCCAATTTAATTAAGAGACGATAGCCTCTTTTTATATATTTAATGGCTAAGAAACCCTGGCTTTGTCATGCATCTCTTCCCCTTTATATTTGGTTGAAAGTATTGTTTAGTGCGTAGACAAGATTGGCAGTTTCGTACAGGAAGAAAGATGCTAAGAATGTAACAAGTTGGCCTAATTTCACGATTATATAAGCTGCTTGTTATTGCTAATATAATGAACATCAACCCTTTAGTATTATATATCATTTCATTGGGAACAGAGGTTCATTGCCCACTAACTTGAAAACAAACAATATATTATCCAATCTAGGGCTAATTTCCTAACTCTTTCAAGTTTCAGAGAGCTTATCAACTAGTAATTTCTATATCCAGTAGGAGTATATTCGGTGCTTCTGTTCTTTCATTAGAAAGAGAGTGAACAATTCCATTTTACAAGCTTTTCAGTAAATGGAGAATCCATCTGTTGAAATTCGTACTGTCCTTATGAAATCAAGGCCTTTCCTCATATTATCTATCAGAAATTTGTAATTTTCCAGGGATAGTTTGCCTTATATCCTGGTGAACGTTAAGTCTGGAAAATGCAATTCGTTTGCACAAATTCTGCTTTAGGATATGCAGTGTACCAATCTATGCATGTGGGTACCCCTGCGGCTAATAGTCTATGGGAACTTTTACAGGGATTCTGCGGTAGCCCAACAGGTGTTCAGATGTACCATATGCTTTATCAGTTTGATTTCGGTTGGAATATGCCTCTTTGAATGCACTGGCCTCCAAAGTCTGTACAACATACTCTATCTGGTAGCTCATAGGCAGAAACCAGGAAATAAGGTTGATGCCTTGGGTTGGTAGTCAGTGGCAGGAGCCACATAGACGGTGGTCAGTTGAACATCCTTTGTCGGAGAAGTATATAGGTCAAAAATAACTTTTTGTACATGTTAATTAAATCTTGAACACCCTTAGTGAAATTCCGTGCTTTGTCATTATTGCTAGTTGCTAGTTGGGATCGAAGACGTGCATATCTGATTAGAATGGCGTTATAAGGTCCTAATAAAGCAATGAAATGTATGTTCTGTTTATTCTTAATCTAACTACTAAATTATTAGAAATAGGTCTTTGATTAGAAATCCGTTTCTGATTTTTGATCTGTTATAATGAAATGTAATTGAGTTAGAATGTGTTCCCTCAACTCTTTTATTGGAACAATGTCTTTTTGCCTCTTTAGGCTGTGGGAGTGTCCGAAGTCAAAAATAATTTGGTTGCAGAAGGAGACCGGCTTCCGAAAAACTTAAATGGTAGTCTCATATCTTATCCTTGTTGAATTGTTTACTATTTGACATCATTTGCACATTGATCCGTAAGAGTTAACTTCCATTTCAAACTATTTCTTTGCGAGTCAGCTCGTAGGGCCAAATTTCAGGATATTGATCAGAGAGAACGTGTAGCTGCTGCTGATGCAGAAAATCTCTCCGGTATGGATGATTCTGAGGTATTTCCAATGTCCAATGGCAGTTGAACTCAATGTCCGTGTTAGTTCTGTGGTTATGGACATCTTGTAATCACAATTTTTAACTTTGGATGTGACAAAGGTTGTTGGATATCTCAATAACCCGAAGGAGATTCATTACAAGAAGATCATATGGGAAAAAATGAATAAAGAGTTTGCAAAGGTATTGCCTTCTTCCATCTGCTCTTGTACATGTAGTTTTAACTCCAGAGAATTTTGGCTGAAGTAATTGACAATTTTCTTAAAAAGTGAATGCGTTTCTGCTTGTAGAGTATCTTCTGTGTTTCTTGTGGTGTCATGACATATCAGTTCATACATATGCATTATCCTCGTTATGTTGATTCGTTCTGGCTGTCTTCCACTTTCTGGTAGTTTGATTAAACTTGTTTCTATGTTAGATTCCTCTCTTACTGTCAAAGGAAAGTCCATAGTGAAGACTGGAAGTTTTAGAAATGGAATGCCTATAAAAGCGCCTTTAGCTAACTGTAGGTAATAATATGTGTATTGCTGCTGATCTCTCTCTCTCTCCCCCTCTACCAGTGGGAGACAGCTGAATGCTTCAGTACCTAAACTTAGGTTGCTGACAGTTTATTAATGATGCCATGTTTTGATCCACGACTTCACCCTCCCTCTCCGCTACATTTTTCATTAGACAAACACAAATTCATGAGATAGGAATAGGCATGTAATGAACTCAGTGGTTCTAGTGTAAATGAAAGAAAAAGAAAATGGAATGGCATTGTAATGAGATCTTTCATATGCAGAGATGCCATTTCTTGATCAATGACTTCACTCTCTCTTCTCCATTTTTCATTAGATGAATAGAAGTACCTTAGTCTCTGTCTTCTTAAATGTACGATATTGATCTACTAATACCACAAATTGTTCAACTTGCTTTTTTCTCAGGGGGATGATAAATTACATGCGAAGAAACGAAAACGGGAAATTGGAGGTAAGAACGATGTCCCTGCTAAGAAGTCTGCTAAAACAATGGAAAAAGTAGAGAACAAGGTGCGCATATTCCAGCTAAACATCATTTTTGCTCATTCTATGTATTTTAGATGGTAGAATGTGTTGGTTATACTAAATATAATTCGAATATTTGCAGAGAACAAGTTCGAAAATAAATTATAATGCTTTGCAGAAGCTGACTGATGAATTGGTACACCTTTCTACTGCCCTCTCCTTGTGCTTTAGCTACAGATGTCCAGTGATGTGCTTTAATCCACCTATTGTTTTGTCATAGGATCTGTAAAACGGATCCAAAAAGGAAAAGAGGAAAAGGGGCTAATTCATTTAACCGCAAATTCTTTTGAACTTACATGGTTCTTTGAATTGTGTTGCAGAAGCAAGTCCCTGTAGAGGCAGCGCTAGGAGGACTGGAACCTAAGGCCTGTGCAAATGATGATTCGGCTGAAAACGTGGAAACCGGGTTCCATGAGCTTGAACAGGAGAATGAGTACGGTGAAGATGATGACTCGTTTAGAGACAATGATGATGGTTCATATTATGGATATGGAACTGGATGCTATGATAATAGTGAAGATTTTGACGCTAATTGTTGAATCGTAAAATTTATAAAGAAAAGTTCTTTTTTCTGCATCTTTATGTTGGTTTCTTCTGAAAGCTGTAGGATGCAACGAAACAATAGAGTAAGAAGGGTTAAACAATTGAATGAGCCTTTTAGTTTCTTTGGGGTTAGAAATGCAACAATGCCTTGCATTTTACTCTACTCTTGAGGTCAAATCCAAAAATTGCACTCCATTTTGAGCAAGTGCTTTCTTATGTTCTCACGTAAGTGAAATAGCCAGTGAAGTGATAGTTTTCCCTCATAAAAACAAACCAATTCAAATGCATATGAACATCATTACGTCCTTATTTTTTTAGTATTTGTTATCTTATTGTTCGAGTATGCCCAATAATTGATTGTGGAAAAGGGGTTTCTAATATCTTCAAATGGATGAATTCCCTCTTCTTTGGTCAATCTAATCGTTGGGAAACTAAAATATTTGCCCATCAAGTGTCTTTATAGCGTTCTTCATTCTTCTCAAAAATTTATATGATTTTCTCCCCATCTTTGTAATAATTTATATTCCTTTACAACAATTTGTAGTTGGTTATTTTCTTTGGAAAATTCCAGAAACAGTTTGTAGGTTGAGGCCTAAGTACCAACATTACCTATAATTTGGATAATTACCGAAAGTTGCCAGAGTTTCTGAAATTCGAAATCCACTCTGTATCAGTGTTCATCAAATCGCTTTGTATTACTGATACAGATAGAGAGCGAATTTCAAAAACTGTTGTATTATTGATACGAATTTCAAAAACTCTTGCTAGACACTCGTCAAAGTAGTAAAATGAACTGTGTGTAAAAGGGGCTTGAAAGAAAAACAAAAAACTAGTATTAAAAGAATTGTGATTCGCCAGAAGCATCATACTGAATTGAAAGACCACGAAATCATTCAGGTTATACAAGATATGTTTTGAGCTACTCTAGAATTTCAGCCATCTCTTTTCCTTTTCCTTGCTATGAACTGCATTTGATGCAGATGCATGAGCAGCTTCAGCAGTGGCTATAGCTTTACGAGTTTCATTTAGCTTCCTCATAGCAGCTTCATAAACCGGTTTCTCATTCCTGTTTCGCTGCACCATTTCTTCCAGTTTCTGAGCTTGTATCCTCAACTCTTTTATCTCATCATCATATGCAACCAGAGACCTCCTATCTTCTTTCTTCTCTTCCCCTTTTGCCTTACTTCGCTGCCTATTTCCCGCACTCTTGTTCATGGTTTCTTCATGCACTGCAAGCTGAGTATTGATAAGACTAAACACATCTGGTCTTGATTCCTCCTCTTCTTTTGCAGCCCGAGCTGCTGCTGCAAATTTCTTCTCACGTTTCCTCTTACCACCCCTACTTCTTTTCTTACACTTTTTGTCTTCATTCTCAGCTTTCTGGTTTTCAAATTTAACAGCATGGTCAAGAGATTGTTTTGGTGGAAGAACTTTCACAGGAATAGGATTCACCCTTCCCTGTCCAGATACGCCTAGCCCCATTCCTTCACGGTAACCCATGTTTGCCATCATCCTGGAAGCTATGCCACGTGTGTGATTCTCCCACTTAGCAAAAAGTGCTGTTTCTGTCTGGACACCACGCTGCAGGGCTGTGCTTTCAACAAATCCTAACCCTTCTGGACTATCATCTTCATAGTCACTAGAATCAGATTCTTCCGAACCTGAGTAACTCTCTTCTTCATCACTCGCCTCTGCATATTCAGACAGTTCAATATTTTCAGCTCCAAGCATATCAGAACTTCCATCATCACGGAAAACAACGTGACCCAAATTAAGCTTTTCGTCCCAAGACCCAAGTTCAGCTTTTTTCCAAAGTCCAGCTTTGCTATCTGAGCGAGCCCAGATGCTGGAACCTGCAAGTGATGAATCCCATTTCACAGGGATATACTTCTTTAACGAGGATATTGGAATGTCGATACCTGAAATAACAAAAAAAATTGACATCAATTGAGTGTTAAAGAGACTCCGCAAACTACAAAAACAGCACACATGATCACACACTGATATATCCAGCAGTAGATCTGCAGTTCAATGTTTATAATCAGCCATCTAAATACAAGAGCATAGAAAAAATCAGCCAATTGAATCCAATATATTCTCCATGTTCACAGGAGTGCGTTTATGTTTCTGCTTTACAAATATGTTTTTTTTGGGCTTTTCCAATCCATCCTTGTTCCTATTTTGGCATTTTTTCATTTCAGGGGTGTTAGCCCCGATTAGCATTAGCAGACTGCAGTCAACAGTGCTTAAAGACTGCAAACCGTTCAACCCGTTGCATTACAATGCAGATCATTAGAGTGTAGCAAGGGTTACAATAGGCAATTTATCAGTCAAGACTTCTGCACCAATAAAGACAACTTGACCATTATTTCTTACACAATTAGTTACTTTTATTTCAAATGAAATAAATATACATTTTTATTTGACTACAGGGTGAAAGGAAAAACAAAAGTCTGATTTCTCTCATATTTTCTCCACCAGGGGTAGACACAAAGAAAGATGTGAATGTCAAACCAATTCTAAGATCTCTGTCCAGATTCTGTTCATTCCAACATACCATGTGATAAGCGGCAACTACTACCAAATCGACATCTCTGCTGTAGAAAGAACTTGCACATCTGCACTAGCGTGGTCTATCATTAGCAAGTGATAAGACTAGAATCTAAGCACTCTGTGACTAAGAAAATCACAAGAAGATTCAAGAAGCAAGGACTGTATAATGTGAGAAAAGAGATATAAAACAACTTCACTGTTTCTCAAGCAGAAAGGGAGGTGATTGTGCTAAGATTTACCTATGAACACAAAACATACCAAAAATCAACATGAGACGAGTGCATCATATTTGTAGAATGGAAGTAAGCTGCTAGGACCAGCACAGCAGTTGTTGCCCAAACTATGTGGGTATACAAAAGACGAGAGAAGAATTTTCTTAATTAGACTGATCAACAAAAAGCAAACTAGCATTAGGTTCCACAATTTTTGGTACTATGATAGATGGAAAATATGCATACGAAAAGTGAAAAGCTAAATTAATCTTTTGGTCCGATCAATGAACTGCACTAAATACTGTTCAAATAACTATGAAGATTGTCATCAGTTCATCAATCTATCCACGTGTATCCAGAACACTCGGTTTCAGTACCTACGAGTGTATAACTGTTTTCTGTGCTACAGCCCAACTTGTATTCCCCACAAGACAAGCAAAAGCTCTTACGAATGACTGTCCTTTCAAGTTATGAAAATTATTCAGAATTTTTTATATCTATCCTTGAATAAGGGCAATTTGGAAGAAAAAATTATTCCTTTCAGTAACCTTTTTTAATGGAAGAGCGACATAGTGAAAAGTGAAGTTGATGGTATTTTGACATCTCCAAATAACAATTCTGTAGTCAGAAATAGGGAGCGTCATGCATTTCATCAAAGTTCCCTTGCTCTGTATTCTGAAATTTCTAAGTTCTGAGATCTCATCTTCATTATTTAAAACTTTTTTTTTTAGAAATTGCATTATTTAAAACTTTTTAATTCTTTTTTTTTCTATATCCAGTTAGGTGGCATTGCGCAAGGTTCGATCCCCACACAGAATGTTAAAAGCAAAAGCCAAAAGAGACGAAACCAAACTTGTCTACCCCAACTCACACCATATTAATACGTTTACATTTTGAAGATAATGGGGCCCTTAGTAAGGTGTAGCCATTGGTTCACAATGAGAAGAAACCTGCTATGGGATATATTAATGAAGCTACTGATAAAGCCAAAGAAGCCATTGCAAAGATATTAAATGGTTATTTTGCAAAGTATGTAGATGACATTAAGATCACTGATAAAAGATGAAAATGCCAATTGCATCAACCATGCAGCTAGATATTACTTGAATCCCAAGTACTTTTACCAAAATCCAGCTGTTGAGAGCCGCCAAAGAAGTAACGGATGAGTTTTTATGGAAAATTGGTTCCAAGCATTGAAGTAGTAAGACAAGATACTATCTGAGATACCACTGTGAACAAGTGCTGAACCACAATTTGGTCTTCCTATGGCAAAAAAGTTGGTATAAAAGAACTAATATGGTTTGGTTGATACACAATACATGAGCATGGTGGGTAAGCTCAAGCACAACAACTTAGAATGCTGCTAAAGACTACAAACAGACTACAGAAGCATCATTAGGAAAAGGTACACACCAAATGGTCTAGAAAATTCAGGATATATGGAATATAGAATCAAGCTTTATGAAGTCCCAAGAGAAAACAATCCTTTATCAAAGTGAAAGAAAATATAATTAAATGATGCAACAAAAACACTAACAACGAAAAAGAGAGATCAACTTACAAGCAGTCTTACTGAGAATAAGAAAAGTCGGTTCAGAAAACATGCAAAAAGAGAATAGAGGGTACCCACCACCATGTTTTCAGATGTTGGAGTCTGGAAACAAAGTTTTGCAAAATGAGAACCCTCCAACCCCACGATTAGACCATTATACCACCTTCCATCATTATTGCGAAATCTACATTTTGATCCAACAGCATACTCTTCATCCACTAGCGGTTCTGCTTCAATCTCTGTTGGATCAAGAGGCTCCACCTCAACATCAGCAGGTTGCTCCTTGGAACCATGTAAGGAAGCATCAACCTCTAGCAACAACCTTGCACGTTTTAGGTGAAGGAGGCCTTCCTCAGCATCTTTTATAGACTGAATAAGCTCTTCATGAACCTGTTTCCAGAAAGATGGTCATATTCAATTATCTCCTTGCATTTAACCACAGTAAAGTTCAAACATCATTATTATTATCCCAGAAAGTTTGATTTTGCAATTATTAGTTTGAATGATGATTACCTAAATTCAACTTATCATAACTTGCATACAGTGTTGTCAAAGGCTCATATAAGGCACGCTTAAGCCTTGAAGCTCAGAAAAGCTCAATGCTTTGCGTCGCTTAAATTACACTTCAATGCAAGCAAGGCACTAAAGGCTTGCGCCTCATTGCCTATGAATTCTATCTTGAAACAAGCGGTACTAAACAACATATTTGGATGGTTGTTACCTATTGTATTGTATTGTCAGTCTAAATACAATGTTTGTTTTGATTTTTACTTAAAATATTATTGTATTGTATCGTTAAATCCATCGTTAGATAACGACAAAAAGCCCCATTTTTTGTAACGACCAATTTGGTGTGATTGCGTCGTTACCTTATTCTTTTTCCTCATTTTGTCTTTACTTGTTATTTACAACAACAACAACAACATACCCAGTGTATTCCCACAGCGTGGGGTCTGGGGAGGGTAGAGTGTACGCAGTCCATACCACTACCTCAGAGGTGAGATAGAGAGGCTGTTTCCGACTTTACTTGTTATTTAATAATCTCATTTTCTCCTTTATCCTACTTTATTTACAGTAGCTCTACTTTTTCTCGTAGATTTATCCTTCAAATTGTTGCAAATGTCACACATTATGTAACAACGGAAAACAATACAATCTAGTATCCATCAAAAACAATACAGATACAATACAATATAACACTATACGACAATGTAACAACCATGGAAACAGTGGTGTATTAGTTGTTAATGAAAATGAAAAAAAGGGAAAACCCTAGGGTTGTGGGACAAACCGAGATGAGTTCGGGATCGGAAGGATCAGAGGATAGAGCTTCAGTGAGAGAATGAAGAGCCTCTTTCTGCTCTTCCAATTGAACCTCTAGCTGCTCTTCCAGCGCTCTCTCTTCCGAGTCCGCCATTTCCGAAACACAAAATGACCCACCCGATGAACTAGATATAGGAGTCCGTGTCAATGTATGTCACTCGGGAAAATTAATCAGGGTGACAAAATAGTTTCAAATTTAAGTTGTAGTTACTTAAGTTATTTTAATTGAGTAAAGGTGATAAAAATTAGTTTAGGAATTAATGGATTTTGACTCATTTTCTGAGTTGTCCTCAAGTTTTTATTTTTACACTTTGACCCATGAGACCCATTCCTTTTTGAGAGAATTAAATAAAACCCTAATTACTTAAAATGGGAGAGGAAAAAACCCGCATCCCATTCTTCTTGCTTCTTCTTCCTCGCGCCATTTCACCATTTTCTCCATTGTTGTTGTTGTTGTTGTCTTCTTCTTCTTCATCATCATCATCATCTTCTTTTTCTTGTTCATCATCTTCTTCTTCTACTACTGTTTGTCTTCGACATTGTTGTTGTTATTGTTATCGCTACTGGACCAAATTTTTAGACCAAATTTTACTCATAATCATTGGGCATTGCTTCATAGGTGATTTTGGTAAGTAAAATAATGATTTTTAGTTAAATTTCTCATCTGAGTATATCTGCTATTTTTTCTGCAATTTTCAATAGCGTATCCAACAGATGACTCATCTGTTGCAACAGATGACCTATCTGTTGGATTTATGTTACAGCAGCTGAATCCAACATGTAGGTTATCTGTTGCAACAGATGCCTCATCTGTTGGATCAAGCTACTGGTTATGAACATGAATCCAACAGATATCTCATATGTTGCAACAATTGAGGCATATGTTGCAACAGATGACCCATCTATTGCAACAGATGAGATATCTGTTGGATCAAGATGCTGGTTCTGAACATGAATCCAACAGGTAAGTCATCTGTTGCAACAGATGAGATATCTGTTGGATCAAGCTGCTGGTTCTGAACATGAATCCAACAGATGACCCATCTGTTGCAACAGATGACTTACCTGTTGGATTCAGCTGCTGTTTCTGAACATGTATCCAATATGTGAGTGATCTGTTGCAACAGATGAGTTACTTGTTGGGATAATGATATAATTTTATTGTTGTATAGAGTCACTCAACTTTACTATATTATTATTGATTTTTTTAACAAATTTCTTTAGGTCTCATTAATGGAGGAATCAATAACAATACGGGTTGATTGTCATAGTGAATGGATCGAGAAGAACAATCGATTTATTTGGCATTGAAAGGATGGTGACATGTTAGAGACGATAACGATGACAGTCCAAAGAGATGTTTTGTATGATGAGTTTGTGAACTTAATCATCAGTTGTTGTGAATTAAATTGTCAACCGAAAGATCTTGCCATCAGTTACATACACAACTCTTTTGAAAATCAGAGGGTCTTGCCTTTTAAGATGATAAGATAAGGGATCAAGCTCGTTTGCATGCTTATTTGAGTGATGCAGCTAGGCCCATTATAAGAGTATACGTAATTGAAAAGCTGATAAAGAACCCCAATTTAGCTCAAGACCAACAAGATATGTTAAATGATGAGTTGGAGGATAGGGTATATATGAATATTTCAGATAATGAAAGTGGGGCTGAATTGGATGGTCCAAGCTGTGGGGATGACCAAACTCCTACACCTGATATTGGGAGCAATACAGTGGGCAATTCTCAATCAACACAGTCTAGCCATGTGCAAGAGGATGAAACAGGTTTTTATAAGGGAATGACATTCAAGAACAAGCAAGAACTAGCAACTTCGTTGAAAATTGCTTGCTTGAAAAAAGATTTTAGACTCAAAAAAGTGATTAATTCGCGTAATGTGTATTATTTTAAATGTGTACATTCGGAGTGCAAGTGGTGGATTAGGTTGTAAAACTTTTAAGTTCTGACAGATTCTGTATTACAACCTATGTAAAGTATCACACGTGTGGTTCTGAGCATATCACGAGTCATAATCTGTATGCCACAACAAAAGTGATTGGTGAAATTTTTAAAAATAGGTTCCCCGAAGGTAAAGGCCCATCTACACAAGACATGAAATATCAAATTCGTACAAAATTGGGTGTTAAGGTGAGTTATTGGAAGATTTGGAAGGGCATGGAGATTGCAAAGTCTTTAGTTAGGGGAACACATGAGCACGGGTATGCAGTGCTTGATGCTTACCGTTATATGCTTCAGTCCGCAAATTCAGAAAGTAAGACAGCATTGAAAGTTGATGAAAATGAAAAGTTCAAGTACTTTTTTGTATCCTATGGGGCTTCGATACGTGATTTTGAGCAAATGAGAAAAGTCATAGCCGTTGACGGGACATTCTTGAGGAGCAACTATGAAGAAGTTTTATTGTCAACTGTGGCACAGGATGTGGAGAATCATATTTTTCCGCTCGCATTTTGTGTAGTTGACAAGGAGTGTGATGCCTCATACCGATATTTTCTTTGAATCAAATGAGAAGCTATCTAGATGATACTGCTGATTTGTGCATAATTTCTAATAGGCATCCAAGTATCAAGAAGATAGTTTCAATTGTCTACCCTACAACTCATTATGGTTGTTGCATAAGGCACCTTGGGGAGAATATTCGAAACAACTTTCATAATACGAAGGTCGTATCTCATTTTTATAAAGCAGCAAAAGCGTACAAGATTGATGAGTTCAATGACCAGTTTAATCAAATAAGAGACCTGGTACCCGGAGCAACCAAACATCTTGAACGTGTTGGATTTCACAGGTGGAGCAGGGCATTTTGTCCAGGAAATAGATATAATATTATAAATTAAATGATTTGTTTGAGTTTATTGTCAATTATACCTTATTGAGTGATTATTTATTTGTATAGGTATAACATTATGATGACAAACATTGTTGAGTCGGTGAATGCAATGTTCGACGTTGAAAGAGAATTTTCCATTGTCGTTCTATTTAATGAAATAAATAGGAGATTTGCACAAAAAATTCACGAGAGGCGTACGAAGTTTATCAACTCACCAACCATCTTTGTCCCTGAAATAAAAAAAAAACAGAGTACGTCAACTTGGGGAACAAGTTATTGGCTCATCAAACTGCCAACTACAGGTTCAGTGTCACCGGTCATGGTGAAGTTGCTACGGTCGATTTGCAAGCAAGATCTTGTACATGTAGAGTATTTGATCTGGATAAAATACCTTGTCCACATGCTATGGCAGCGCTTCGAGTCCAATATGGTGAAGACTTTGGTAGGCGAATTTATGAGTACTCATCCTCATATTATACGGTGGAGAGATACATCATTGCATACTGTGAGGAAATTCATCCTGTGCCATCTGAAGAATCTTGGAATGTTCCTTTGGAGATTTTAGAGAGAGAAATACCTCCTCCACATATTGACCCAAGCAAATCGGGAAGAAGGCGAAAAAAGAGAAGGCATGGAGTCGGAGAACTTGTTGGTATAATATTATATTCTTGTTGGTGCGGCTGTATCAAGTAGCGCAATAAATGTGTTTGCATTTTCCATACTTGTTCAATTTTTGGAACTTCCATATGGAAACTTTTTAGGGTCCTTATTTTCTGGTTTAAATTCCACCAATAGAATACACAAATCAATTTTACTGATGGGAAAATCAAGAGAAACGGTTCTGTTTCTGGAGTGGAATTGCTGAAACCAAACAGGAATTTAGCATCAGAAAGGGCTATGGAATTTGGGAATATACTGGAAGAAAATAAAGATGATATTGTCCCTCTAGCATCACCACCAATGATTTCACCAGCTCAACAAGTTGATGATAATTTGACTGCTCGGAGTACTTCTCATAACCCCAATGGTACTCGGAATGTATCAGTAGCTGTTAATGTCCCTTTAAACTCCAATGCCACAATACAGCCAATAAATTCACCATCTCCCTCTGTTTCACTTAGACATGTTGACGATAATTCGACTGCTCTGGCTACTTCTCATAATCCAAATGAAGCAACAGGGCTATTAAGAAATGATCTTGCCTCGACAGGGAATGGTTCCGTTATGAACAAAACTCCTGCTGCGAAGAAAGCATCAGATAAGCCAGTGAAAGGTGTAGTGTCAATATCCGAAATGACTAATATACTGCTTCGGAGTAGTCACCTGCGACCTTGTTGATTCTCACATTTATTGCGCTACTTGATACAGCCGCACCAACAAGTGTGCATCTCATGTATAGTGATATTTTCGTAGAGAACTTATTGTTAGCTTTCGTAGTCATAGGAAAAATAAATTAAACACTACAATCTTATGCTAAGAGGTGACTCATAATTCACTCCTTCCAGTTTTACTAAGTTTTTATTTTTTATTTGTTTCTTTTATAAAAATTTTAAGTATCATATAAATTTTCTCTCTTTGTTATGATTATATATAACATATCAAATAAAAAAATTATCTTTTTAAAATATTTTGATAAAGTTTTTCATAAGGTCAATCAGCCTACATATTGACTTATTTTTTAAGAGAAAAACTACACAAACTACCCTCTAGTAGGGGTGTACCTCTAGTTAAACTAACTACCCAAATTGCCCACACGTTATTTATTGTTAGAATACCCTATGCTACAAAATATTTACCCAAGTACCTGAGTTCAGAACCTAAATGATGGATAAAAAAAAGTGACCAAAATAACGTGGCTAAATAAAGTTGACAAAAAACTACATATAGCATATCAGGTTATTAACGGTCGTTATGATTAATGAACTTATATAGTGCACTAAATAAGTGTGTTATATAAGGAAGACAAAGACCCTCCAAACAACACTTACGTTTTTTTTTTGTAATCTAGGTTTATACCTATGCTATTTTTTTCGTGTGTTAGATGATTTATTCTTCGAATATATTCCACGATCAAAATAATTATTTAGAAACATATCTTCAAAGGAGTCTTTGCAATCAGTGCTAAATTAATTATTCAGAAATGTATCTTCAACCCAACTGGTCTTACTTTACCTATTTCTGCATTAAAGTAGGAATTGCTTGATTGCATTGTTTTTACAATGCGCTCTCTTATAAATGAGATAATGCATAAATACCCCCTAAATTATAGATGAAATCTCAGCGACACACCTTAACTATACAGGGGTCCTATTACCCTTCTAAACTTTTTTTTTCTGTATTTCTTTGCACCTTATATGCTGACGTGGAGTCATAACCCAATCCAATTAGTTGTGGTGATATACACGCGCTGCCACGTGTATAAATGGTTTTTTTTCAAAATTTTTTGTTTTTTAAATATTTTTTTATTTTTGTTTTTTTTTTAAAAAAATCTTATTTTCTTTGCCTTGTATTTAAAATAAGTCAATACACGTAAAAAAATATTTTTTTTTCTTATATTTAAATTTTTTTAAAAGAATATATTTTTATATTTTTCTTTGCCTTGTATTTAAACTTTGCTCAAATACACGCAATTTTTTTAATTTTTTTTTACCTTATTTTATTTTTTTTCTATTGCTTTTATTTATTATTTTTATTTTCTTTGTCTTTCCTTTGGATTTAATTCCAAATGCCTTGTAATTAAATATGTTAATTTTGAACGAATACCAAAAAAATAAAGGAAATTAAACTTTAAAAAATGCAAAAAATAAAGGTCACTTTTTAAAAGAATCATTATTTTTTTTAAAAAATATACGTATTTTTTAAAATTAAGTAAAAGTGAAAAGACAAAATTAATGAAAGAAAAAAAGAAAATAAAAGTGAGGAGGGAAATAAATTTTACAAAGAAAGAAAGAAAAATAATTAAATATGTATAAGTTTTAATGGTAATAATTATGTGTACCAACTAATTGTAAGATATCTAATTAAAAAAAGATATGTGTCTAATATAATCAGATTTTTTTATGTTTTCGCCTCTCACTTGCGTTCAAGAGAGTGAGCACACTTTCTGTGCCACCTCAGCACTAAAGAGTGTATTTATTACACTTTAAAATAGTTTTGGGGGGTAATAAGACCCCTGTATAATTAAGGTGTGTCGTTGAAATTTCACCTATAATTTAGAGTGGTACTTATGCATTATCTTCTTATAAATTGATTTATGGATATGTTTTATTCATGGTGTAGGGAGGATGTGTATCCATATGAGGGTTTGTTCAATGGAAATTGTCGATGTAATGATTATACTGGACATTTGAAGATTAGACTTGATGAATGTGATATCTGTACAATGTTAGATAATTTTCCTTTCACCACCAGCATGTCATTCTATGAGT
Source organism: Jaltomata sinuosa (assembly GCA_003996215.1). Classification (NCBI taxonomy): domain Eukaryota; kingdom Viridiplantae; phylum Streptophyta; class Magnoliopsida; order Solanales; family Solanaceae; genus Jaltomata; species Jaltomata sinuosa. The sequence continues at coordinate 121,725 of QJPP01002494.1, read as the reverse complement.
CTTTTATTGTTCGTGGACCTTCCGAGGACTTGTTAAATAACTTAGGCGTTGTGTAATGAAGTTTTAATAAAATTAGTGGCCTAAAATCAAATTTTAATAAGAGGTCTTAAATATATATACATATACACAATAATAATAATAGTTTAGATTTGTCTTTCTTGTACTTACATACTATTTGTTTTTAGTATAGTATTTTTAAAATGTATAAAACATTTAGTTCCAGGTAGTAATATTATTGTATTATTTATAAAAGAAAGAATTAATTTTAGTTAATAAGATTTTAGCCATTTGTTTGTAATACATTACTTTAGATGTTGTTGTAAATTTTTTATTTATTAATATAAAGATTTGAGTTGTTTAATTCAAAATTCTAAAATATTTTAGGTAAAAAGTAGATAATTTCTCTTTCTTTATTTTTTATATAATTTTTTGTACCTTTCTTTTACAATCTTCAATATGTTTTAAGTGAAATTAAAATATAAATTCACTATCAAATTTTTTTGGGAGCCTCAAAATTATTGGGAGACTAGATAAAACACTTTACTAACCTCATCCTTGAGTCACCTCTAACGTCGTGGACACCATGATGTTCTTGTGGTTGGATTTGGGACTAGCATGGTTAATGGCATGCGTAAGCGGTTCTTTAGTGTCAAGAATGATTGAGCGTGGAATGGGGTTTGAATGGGTACACTCGTGTTGTTGGTGAAGTACATTAGTTTAATTTAGTAAATAATTAAATCACAAATTTCTGTGTATATGATATCTGGACTCATAATTATATATTATTTATTCGATTGTGTATACTTGAGTATGCGTTTGACTACAACAAAACTTTTAGCGCCATTACCGAAAATTTAAAAATTAACTATTTTCTAAATTAGACTTTTATTTTTTGGCCTATTCAAGTTTTCTCTATTTCTATATATATAATTTCTTGTGTAGTATTTTATTACCTAATATGTCATATTGAAATATAAATTGGTCGAATGATAAGATATTTATATAGTGGTAATTCTTGTCTATACTGTGGAGGACTCCACTTGAATATAAATTATCATAATTTTTTTCAAAGGGTGGGTTGTGTCATGTGTGCACCAGCCAAATCTTTTGAGTGAAATGTATGTTGTACATGTGGTAATCAAGATGATCATTAGAATAGTTATCCCAATTCTTATTCTTCTTCTTTGAACCTTTATTATGATTCTCTTGTTGTCTGTGATGTTGGTACGAGACTAAGAGTAATGAAATGATGGATGCGAAATAGGGAGCTCAACTTATTAATATGGTGAAGAAAATACTGGAGCAACAAAAACAAATATTGGAGCGAAGCGCAAAATATAGGAAAGCTGGGGAAAGGATAATTTTATTTATTTATTCTTTTATAATTTTTTAAATACTACATGATTTTTTCCCTCTGATATAGCGAAGCGCAAAATACATGATTTCTACACTGACATTGATAAGATTTTATAAAAATTATAACCCCCCACATTATTAAAATTAAATATTATTTTTTAGGAGTGAAACTTTTGTGAAATGATATGGTATTAGGTCTCTTGGAGGCTACTCTGCCCTAAATCCTAGCTTGAAGCCTACTCTACACTAAATCTTAAATCACATCTATTTAAAGGATAATATATTCCCTTGAAGAAGCATCGGAGATACCGCATAAACTCTGGGTATTCATAAAGAGATTAAGGCATCAAATACTGCCTTTGTCAAATCGCTGGCAATGTTCATCGCGATCAAATTTATCGCAAGAAGGTCCAATGTTCATTGCTGGCAATGTTCACTTTTCCAAATACAATTCCGGAGTTGTATTTGAAATTTTTATGGCCAAACACTATTTTCGAAAAAAAGTAAAATAATTTTTCAAAAAAAAGTGAAAAATTTTCATGGCCAAACGCCTACTTAGACACTGCACCTATTTGCGTTGCTTTTTTTTCCCTCTTATTTTCACAACCACCCATTCTAGTCTGACTAATTATGTTTTGCATCATGTGGTGTTAACTGTTAAGGGTATTAAACACCCCTCCATTCTCCTACCTTTTTTTCACAATTCTAAGCTAGTGTTTGGTCATAAATTTTCAAATATTTTTTGCAAGTCATTTTTGAATGAAGTTTCATCATGTGTCTGGCCATAATTTTTGAGAATCATATTTCACCCTTTTAAGAAAAATACATAAAATATGATTTATACCCATAAATTTTAGAAACTATTAAAAATATTTATTAGTTTATAATATTATTTTATAATAAACATATTTCGTGATAACTATGTTTCGTGATTAAAAAATTCATAGATTATAAGCTCTAATTACTACTGACTTGACCTATATGCATAAATGCAAACATTTTCATTAGTTCACCAAGAGACAAGAATTAATGAAGTTTTTTTTTAATATAAAGTATAAAAATTAGGGTGAATTTTAAATTTTTATAAGTACCCAAAAATTAGAATTTGGCCCAAAAACTATTTTTTTTAGTTTTTGAGAACTTGATTTTTTTGCTAAATTTTTTTGCCAAAAAATAATGAATTATATAACCAAACACTTTTTACTAAGATTTTTTTCAAAAACTACTTGCACTTTTTATGATCAAACGGGTTCTAACTCTCTCATTCTCTCGTCTCTATCTATTTGCCAATCATTTTTGCTTCAAGTTCTTAGAGTAAATTGGTTAATTATTTGGAGTAATTATCAATGTTCAAGTTTCAATAGTTATTTACATCTTAACGTTATAATAAATAATAATCTACTTTTATGCATATGTTTGATACACCCATTTCATTTCTTAATTTTTTTAATTCTCATAATTAATTTATTTTGTTTCTATTAATTTTTAACAGTTTTTATATAATTATATTTATTTATTTATTTATTTATTTATTTTTAAAAAAAACAGATTTTTTGGTCCAAAAAAAAATTGTAGCGAAACAAAAACAAAAAATAAATCAAAACGAACTATTGAAAAACGAGGCCAAAAATAAAAAAATTTGAACGGGACGAAATGACTCAAGAAGGAAAGAAAACATGGGAGGAAATTATTATGGGCCGAATGATCAATAGTGGGATAAGTTTGAAAAGGCCATCTTAGATGTTATTTTTTTGGGAAAAATTACTTTGTATAGAAACATTGAGGTCATAATTACAAAGCATAGCTAATGTTTAAATTAATTACCATTTACATTTATGGTTTAGATTAAATATCTAATTTTTTATGGATCCAGCATATACAAATACAAATATATCATTTGTATATGTATCAATTGTAATATACAATTTTAATTTGTACATCAACGAATTTATATACAATCCAAGTCATATGATTTGAATTATACAGTTGTATATTTATTTTTGTGCATTTTTACAATTCAAATGTATTTATGAATTGAAATATATACGTTTCAAATCATATAATCTTAATTATACATTTATATATTTGTATTTCTTTTTCCAAATCGTGATCCCTGAAAATTTAATTTTGTAACAAAAATTTCAAAAATTTCTTGTTTACTTTGTATTTGTATATATGCATGTCATATACAATTATATGTGGATGACAATTTGAGCTATTACAGGCAAGCTTGAAGAGAAAATATATGGTAAATGAAGATGGCCATGATTTATGTTATTTTTCATTTTTAAAAAGATTTTGTAACAGATATTTAGGATTTTCAGTTAAATTTATATTTCGTTGTTAATGTCTTATATGTATATATGTATATTTGCTGACTTGGCTACTTAAAAGTAGCTATGAATTATAATTAGCAAACTTTATCTATAAATCCCTCAATTAAGTTTAAACATTGGCTATTAATAAAATTTTGTCATTTTTTTGTTAGAGTGAACAACCCATGTCCTTTTTCCTAATTCTAATAGATCTGATTGAAAACTGGGACTAAAAAATTAGTAGCTCCTTAAAAAAAGAGGGATAATTAGGCAATATAGCCGCTCGATCATATTATTTACTCAAAAAAAATAGCAGTTTTTCTCTTCTTCTTCGTCCTCCCTTCTTCTTCTTCTTCTTCTTCCTCTTCCTCCCTTCTTCTTCTTTTTAGTCTTCGTCTTCGTCGTTGCTTTCCTTTTTTTAAAATTTGACGTACCGCAAACGTGAATCGTTTTGAGCGAATTATATATCAAAAGACTCGCAACGTCAAGAGGAGTTTATATCTAAAATTTGAAACTATTTAGAGGAGTTCATTTAATTTTTTTTTTGAAAAAAAAGAAGCTTATGCAATGTGTCTGTTACTCTTTAAATGAACAAGCACCTCTTTAATTTTTGCTCTCAGTTTATAATTTTTAATTCCGTTTAAACCATTTTCCATGTACAACAACTTCCCTTCTTTGTTTTTCTCTGTCTGATTTTACTGATTTTCACTACCATTTAACTCTCTTTTATTTTCTCCATCTTTCACTAATACAATACAGTGATCAAACATACTATCTAATCTCTTATGATACCAACGAATTTGCTGGGAAAAGTGAGTAACCTTATCCCAAGAAGAAACAAGGAGGTGATCACTGTGGTTGGAGAAGCGGAGGTTGGATATGCTGTCTTTGTGCGGGTTTTCGATACATTATATATACATTATATAATTATTTATACAATATCGATACATGTTTATACATCATTTATACAATATCGATATATGTTTATATACCATTTATACAATATCGATATACCTTTATATACCATTTATACAATATTGATACATTACATAGCTTTTATACAATATCGATACATTACATATACAATCGGCTATATTTTTGTAATTTTTTTGTGACTAATTTATTTTTGGATTTTTTTTATAAAGAAAACTTAGCTATATTTATTGTAAACTAATTACTTTATTATACATAATTAAAATTATCCCAAAAAAGGACGTATAAGATTTTTTTAAAAGAAAAAATTCATATCGTCTTTTACTTGCAACTTGGCACAAGCCAAACATTCTCAACAAATATCTCAATCTTTTTTCCTCATAAATGGTATCTATTGAAATAATAGTCTTATTTATTTTAATGATCGAATAAAAAATTCGAGAACTATCAAATATAGGGTTATGAAAAGGGGTAAGGACAAAAATGGCCACTCGGTAGAAATAATCTCAGCCTAATGATCTCTGAATTGAATTTGTCAAATTATGGCCTTTTGTTGACTTTTCAACGGTACTTTCTTCCTTTTTTGCTTTTTTGTTGCTTTGTTTTTCTTTCTTTTTCTTTTTACTTTTTTTTATTTTTTTTATTGTAATTATTTATTTAAAAAAGAATCGTTGCTCTCTTTTTTTCGCTGCTTTTCTTCATTTTTATTTTATTCTACTTTTTTAAAAAAAACTTTTTCCCTCTTTTTTTTAACAATCAAATAAAAAGAGAGTTTAATTTTTTTCAATATAATCAAAAAAAGAAAAAAATATATCAATACATATTTGATTCATGTATCTCGATAATTATATCTTCTTCTTTTCTTTCTTTTCTTCTTTTTTCTAATGTATTGATACAACCTCAATATGTATTGCTACATATTGATATAATAGAATACATATTTGAGTATTCTAAAGTATTGATACATCTACATTTTATATAATAATATTATATTTTTTTATGTATATGCAATCGTGATAAATATAATTTTATATAGTAATAATACAATTTATATACACATCTTATACAAATACATATTTTACACAATAATGATACAATTTATATACACATCTTATACAAATACATATTTTACACAATAATGATACAATTTTTATACACATTTTATATAGATACATATTCTATACAACAATTCTACAGTTTCGATACACATCCTATACAACCTTTAGCTGCAATAATTATTCAAATACATATTCTATACAATAATTATACAGCTTTTATACACATCCTATACAGTTTCTAATTTCTATACACATTCTATATAGTTTCTATATAAATCTTATACAAATACGTATTTTATACAACAACTATACAGTTTTTATACATATTCTATACAATTTTTATATATATTTTATGTAGATACGTATTTTATACAACAACTATACAGTTTCTATACACATCTTATGTAGTTTCTATACATATATCATATATAGGTACATATTCGATATAACAACTATACAATTATTATAAAATTATATTTAATTATTATTATTATTATTATTTTAAAGCAGATTTTTCACCCAAAAAGAATTGGAGCAAAAAATAAAATACCCTCCTTCCACTTTTGGGCTCTAAAATGTCCTTTTTATCCATCTTTGGGCTCTAAAATACCCTTCTCATCCACCTTTGAGCCCTGTTTTGCCTTTTCCTTAGCAAACCATTTAGGAAAAATGATTAGGATTTTCATCTAATATGTAATAATATTTTATTTATTGAAATTTTAATTAATCAAAACGTATTAACTTACAAACCCAATTTGGATCTCAGATTTTGCTCCCCTTCATTTCTCTTTTTTTTTGGTCAACCCCTTCATTTCTCATCTCTTCATTTTTTTCAAGTTCTTATTTAGATTAGAGACACATATCATAGATTTAATTTAATGACTAAGATTTAGTAAATTAAAAATAAGTCTTAAGTATGATTAAAATAATTAATTACTTTCATTTATTTACTTCAAAATATAAGACAATTTCACAATTCTAGCCATTAAATCTATTTTTAATTATACTATTATTTATTTTGTCAAATTTTTAAATATCTGATTGCTATATTATTTATAATACATGGAAAAAGTTATACTAAATTTTAGTTGTAATTTTTTTTAAAGCGGGAGGACTTCTCTTTCAATATTGAAATTCCTTTCCAACATTCAAAATTAGGCTAAAAATAATTTGATTGAAAAAAATAGTAGCAAAAAAATTAAAGTAAAAATGATGCAGGACAAAATTTACTCAAGCCTCAAGGCAAGTGAGAATATTTTTTTATATTTAGGAAAGATATCTTGTACAATTAAAATTGTGAGATTAAAATAATATTTTGAAAGTAAATATATGAAAGTAATTAATTATGCTACAAAAAATATTTTTGCTATAATATATTATGATTTATGAGTTTTAAGTTTTGTGCATAAAACGTAAACTCATACTGTACACATTTTTTAAATATTCAAGAATTTAGGATGAAATATTTTTATAATGGTATGAGTACATTTGACTTGATAATATAGCAAAGGACAAACTTAACCAATAATTGAAAGTAAAAAAGCATTTTGACCTTTTCACCTTAATTTATCTTCTTCACCCTTGAGATCACTTAAAAAACCTACATGCATGAATAGTATAAAAAATATATAGAGTAATTACGAAAAGAGCATAGCCGAGTAAGTTATTTGGTACATAATATTATTTAATTTACCTGGCCAAACACTGATAAAAATAGAAAAAAATATATATAAGCATTACACTAAATATAATCATCGGCATGACTGCTTCTATCAAGCATTTGTTGGCATATAGTTTAACTGTTCAAATCTCACCAAAGTTTCGAAGCTATTTGTTATCCACTGATTCTTATTTTCTACAGAAATCATTGTTCATGTGTTTGGCCTGCAAAACATGAAAATTCTATCAAAGAGTGAGATTTCTAATTTTCACACACATTCATAATACTTCCATCAGCCATATATATGTGTCAAAGTTAGGAAAAGAGCACAATAAAATTTTAATCGAGTTTGATCAAATAAAATTTAGCACGATAAAATGAAAATCATCGTTATAAAGTTTAAAATATTTTAAAGTTAGTCTAAAATTATTAGAATCAATACATATCTTACATTTTAGGAAAAGCAAAAATACATGGTGTTTGTCAACAATATTTGGATCAACCAATAAGGCGTAAGGATAAATTACTGAATTAATCATGGAAGAAGTAAAAGTAAATCTTGCAAGTTGCAATACTACATGGGCCTTTTTATATAACAATCCCAACAAAACATGGCTTTTCCTCTCCTCTCATAATTTCAATAATACATGAGTCTCTTGCTCTCCCCCATATTGATTTTCACATATATTTATTTCTCACTTTATGATTGCTACTATTAAATGTCATAACTGCAGTAGTTTTCTTCTTTTTATCTTCCTCTCTAGTGTTGTTTTTGAAGCATAAAAAATAAAAAAAAAGCAAAAAAAGGAGAAAAAAGATAAATGTCAATGCTGGCCTTAGAGTGCGCCACGTCACCGGGATGAAGTTCCTCCTTTATATATATTGATACTTCCGTGGAGAAGGAATACATTTGCAAAAAATAACAAACTATATACAGTTTAAATGTTCTTATTACAATTTGACCATAGTATTAGCATACATATCTTGTTCTTGAGGGGAGTAAAATTTTATTTTTCTACCCCAGTATACAGTTTATACACTTGGGACTAAAAATGCTCTACACCTTGAATCCGAGTAGCCATTGGGGGTTATCTTCTTCGGCATGAACACTTGTCAGATAGGTTAGCTATAACAAATCCAGCGAAGACCTTGAAAACAAAAGCAGCAGAATGGCTTTAATGAACTTCAGTTTGTAATTAACATGTAATTTTTCTCAGATTCTAAAACATACTCCAAGCATGTAGAGAAGTAATAGCTTTATTTCGTCCAATCCAATAGAAAGTGGATAACACAGACCACCAGTACTTGTAAGCTATGTAGGGAATGACCAAGAGAAAAAACCTGAATGCATCCAAGAATGTACACTGCAGAGTAACACCGGCCATGAACTAGCATGTCAGCGATCATAGCAAGGGGTATTGTCAATGACATGCCCAGTGTCGCAACTAATGGTGTTGTCCATACTACTGAAAGAGCCCTGTTTCATATTTCAAAAACGTTACCCGTGTTAATCTAAAAACATATATAGACCAAAGGTAGATATCAATGTAAAGAAAAAAGATAGGCAGATTCTGGAAGAGTCTAAGCAACACAAAATTAAGGCAGTGATCTTCAAGGAGAGGAAAATATAATCCCATTTATCATTCAATTTAGCAAAAAGTAAGGACTCTGAACAGCCTGTCCCGGCTAATTGGTTTGCTCTCCCATTGCAGTTTAATTTCATTTTGCCTCCACTATCATCTGATTAGCTGATGCGCTAAAGCTAAATGTGTAGAGAGGCAGGCTTAACCCCAGGAAATGTTTTCCCCAGTGTTATTCAATATGTATCGAGTAATCAAGATGATAAAGATTATCTTAACCTAAGCAGCAAATGAAAAAGGTGGGATCTAACAAAAGATCCAAATGGGTTTATTGGAAGTCAAGATATAAAGCAACTAAGTTGTGTGGAAGAAAAGAGAGCGGAGTGAGGGCGGTGAGCAACGCGACAAGCCATAGATGTGGTGTTATGTAGAAAACAGTTAATGAGCTTAGTGAAGTTAACTAATCTGCTAGAGGCTGGTTTAGTCGATTAGCTAGTGAAGTTGCTATATACTAATTGTAACTAGAACTAGATGATGGAATGAACCATCTTTTAAATCTTTTTCCATTCAGTTGCAACTACTCAAGTTTCTTTCCCCTACTTTACTAGTCACTCAGTTACACCAACTCAAGATATCCATTCATGGACCTTTCTCAACAAGATTAATAGTATAGAAAGTCTTCCTAATTCTGACATAATAAAGAATCTCCATATTCAGGTAAAATTTTCTTACTTATCTCATTTCAAATAGTTTAAAGTAACTTATTTCTGGCAGAGGCGTTCCTATATAAGGAGCCATCTTGTATCTTGCTTACAATCAATTCAAGACAAGCTATCTGTTCTAATTTTTTACAAGGATAAGTGCTGGTACGTACCATAAGTAGTCACAGAGAACACTCCCAATAAATCCATTCAGCAGCGCAGTTTCGGCAATAGAAGCTGAGCTTGGGAAATCAAACTTAGGTTCCAACCCAACAGCATTTAATGGCCACACTGAGAAAAAGAATTGGGTATGATAAAATCAGTAATACATAATCAATTCTTCAAGGAAGATATTCAAATTAAGGATGGAATATGATATGACTGGTTACATCACACTTGAATTCTGGAAGTTCTCTCCACTGGCTTACTGAATATTTGTATTCCACCCATAACGGAAAAGATTGTCTGTCTTTCCTTTTGAAGATGCACCAAAAATATAAAAGATCAAACTCTGTAAGAAGTAAACTCTAACTTTGGACCAGCTTCCAATATATTATAATCTCTACGTTCAGCCTTCAACTCTTCACCTACTCTTAAATTCCATTCTCCGTCAAAACTAAGATGATTATACTAGAATGGTGCTAGTATATGGAACACTATATCATCATGAAGTACAATAATAAACAACAAAGACCAACTTAGACCTAGAAGCCCACAAGAACACATTTTCACCACAAAGACAATTATGAAGCACAACGGAACCAACTCCAAACCTAAAAGTCCCAAGAGAACTTGACGCAATCAGTTCCAAAATTTGAGCATCACCTAAAGAAAATCGCCTTCCTTACAAGAGCAATTGTGTTACCTCTTATTAGATACCTGAAAAATTTAATCTCTTTGCATGGTTATCCTATATTTTCCCTCTTTCTTTTCCTTCAGTATATACCTGGGGTTGTTTCTGCATCCACCTCCCTTTCCAAACAAATTAAGAAGAACAAGAACTGATCACCTTGTTCAGTTCTTGTGCTTGATTTATACCGACTCATAAGAATGTTATTATTTCTTGATAGACCAAACAGAGGGTTTAGTGGGCAGCTTCTCCAATTATGACAGAAAAATTATGAAATTCATGCTGTCAGTAATTTCCAGAATGTCCATTACCAAGCCACCAAAGGCCAAACAAAGTGAATATGCCAAGATATCCAAAAAACCTCTCCATATCTGCCTTTTCTCCTGATCCAGCAGATTTCTTGAGGAGCACTGAGTACATCAAGAAAACCATAAACAGATCAAAATAAGAACCATGAAACTAGAATTATCATTGTAAAATAGAAGTGACAATTTCACCCCAAAACTGATTGATGTCCTACCTGTGAATAGACCATAACACACTGCTGAAAGAAGACCAAAAACATCACCAACAATGGAATGCTTCGCAGTCCTGTCAACGGCAGTGAACCCACAAAAATGATGCACTAGATTTAGCCATAAAAAGTAGCAGATGGAAGTAAATTGGAAATTCCCTAATATTTGTAATCTATACAAAATTGAAAAGCCAATTATGTCAAGAACCAGACGGGTTAGCCATGATCAGAAAGGCAGAAACAAAGTAAATATATTGTGGAAATATTTGTCAAAGCAGCAGGTTATGGTCAGCTTAAACATATCTTTCTTAAAATAGAGAAAGAAAAGTTACTTTAAACACCCAAAAATCTTTCATCATTTTTTTATTAGTTGAATGTCAATGCCAAAATTCGTTAGCATACAATAAACTGAGTAAGATTGTAATATTCTTTATGAGAAGAATTGAAAAAAATCTTTTATTCAGAGAAGTTTCTGAGATCTTTTGAATAGTTAGCCTCTATTAAACATTCTGTAAGTGCCACTCCTAGAGGAGTTTTGAGATTATAAGTTTTCTATCGATTCCTTCTTTCTTTTCCATTCGTACTGGAATTAACTGCCTAGTTTTAAATTTGTTCTACATCATTTACTCCAGCATACTTGATCCTTCTCTCTGTTTCTCTATTGTATTAAGACTGGTAAGTATCCATTTCAAGATATAGGTGCAATAACCAAGCTCCTTGAAGTAGGTATGAGCCTTGAACAGTCTTATTATCTTTTCCTGCAAAGCGTCAGCACTTTTTAGGTCACTTTCTCCAGGAAAGCTCCATTTTTACCATGATATAAGGTGATGGAAGGAAGCTAAAGCTGTTAAATGAAAATGAAATCAGTAACCTACCAATCAAATTGATATTAGCAGAATGGCCTTTAGATTTGTGTGTGTATATATATCCTAAGCTTAAAATGCATGTATCATTTCAAAGCCACTTATTGAAACTTCTTCACATTTTTTGTTTATAACAATTGCCATTATGAGTAACCTTTCGAATTTCTCCAATGTTCATGGAAACGAAATGATATCAGTAATATAGTAGCACAACTTTTGCAATAACAACATATCATCATCTAATGGAAGAACAAAATGTTGTACTGAAAAATTTAAGATGCTATATATGCGAAACTTGGATAAAGCATCTTCTACTGCTGCAAATGTAGTTTATTCCTCATATACTTCAAATTTCATCTCAGTGTAATCCTAAGAATCCTCATTAAGAAACAATTAAATCCTCAAAAAGAAAATCTGACACTAGTATGGATAGCATTTTCCATCATAGAATATCTTAAATGAGTGTTGGACAGTTTGCACAATAAAAATGGTTGGTTTGGAAAATCTGAAGACATATTAACAAGACCTTAATATAGATAAACAGATGCTTATTTAAAACTTACACGGATACACTCAGCATTTCATCTGGAGCCCATGTTTTTCCAACTGTAGTCAGTGCTACACCACTCATACTAACTATAACAGCAATCATCTTGGCAATATTTATTGAATCCTGGCCAAGGAGTGCTCCAAAAAGAAGCGTAAAAAGGCCTGATGTAGAGGTCAAAATAGTAGTACTAGCCACACTCGTATTCGCCAGTGCAGAGTTGGAAAAATACTACAAACCATAAAGCAATTAAGTTGGGCATGCAAGTACCAACTACATAATTTATCTAGCAAAGACATAATAGGACAAATAACAGCCAGTCACCTAGATAAAGACAGAATATGGCAAGGTATAACAGCCAGTGATCTGGATACATTAAACATTCCTCTAATGTAAGCATGGTCATTTTGATCCATAATGAGACCAACTCAAATGATGACAACTTGACTGCATCAGTAATTGCGTGAATTCTCTATCTCCCGATTCTCGTCCATCATACATTTTCAAGAATAAGAAAGGACATATCGCTCCGAAAACCTAAATATGGACAAAACAAGTTTCCATCTTCCTGATCTTTCTGATTTTTATTTTACAACTAAAGAAAACTCTGTGATTGTTCTGTTTGAACTGTTTTTGAAATAATAATTTCATATTTTCTAGAGCTTCTAACAGGAGATCTTGTCGATGTTCAATGTTTTGTAGACATTTTGATCAAGCAACATACATTCGTTTTCTAAAACCAAGACACTGTGAAAGCTAGTACACATTTAACCAAGACACAGTTAATAAATGACAGTGAACTCTTAAGCAAAATCGATCAAGGATCGGGTAGTGAAGCATATCCCATCCAGAACACATTTATCACATTTACCAGCTTTGTTTTTTCCCCTTTTTGTTAGCTATTTTGTTTTGTTTTAGTTTTAGGGGAGAGGGTGGAGATATAGACAGAAATGTTTGATGCAAGTACTGAAAGCAGTATATTGTTCAACGTAAATCTGTTAGATGATTATAGACAGAAACACAATTACCTCTGTTGCAAACCATATGGGAGCAAGATACAAGCTACATTTGACAAGGTCCCATGAGTTATGTTTATAGCCCTCTTCAAGAAAGTGGAACTCATCTTTATGGTTGATATCAACCAATGGAAAGACTTCTTCGGGGTCGCTGTAATCCATGTCTGCTATAAAATAATTCTCCAAAGCTCCTTCAGGATGATTGTGCATGACATTGAGTTTAAGTGGCACATCTAGAACTGAGGAGTCGAGGAGAAGATTTTCAGTGTACAGTTTCTTCAAGGAACTCTGCTTTAATAAACTGCGTAACCAATCTTTACAAACTGCTATAGGCAGGAAGATTGCCATAAGAGAGATTCCCAGATATGTAACAGCAAAAGGTTGTTTGTACTCTACAAAAATTTTCTGCAGGACATAAATGATCTTATCTTAGTATCTCCTGTCCAAAAACCTCTGCATCATATGATTGAGAAACTTCAAAATTGAGAGAAATAAATGACAACTGAAACAAGTGAACGACAATTTTTTCTTTTATTCTTTTAGATACATACTAATAAAACTTCAGCACCTTCAGCATAGGAACTACAACACAATGAAACAGATATTCTAAGTTTCACTTTTGCAGCAGCTCTAAGCGTTTCTTCACCAACAATCCCCAAGTAATTGTTGTTAAGGTACCATAATGGAACATTTACAATACAGACATGTAATGGGGACATGATTCATATAACAAAACGCTGGTCTCAAACCATCTCTTAGAAAAGCTTGTGCTCGGAAAATAAATAGTTAGCATAGGTACAAGTTACTGAATACGATATGTATAGACAATGTGACATCCTTGATCAATCCAATTGAGAATAAGTAAGCATATGATATTAGATGAACGCAATCAGCAAACTTAGTGGTAATTCAGTGGGCATCATCAATCAATGGGCTTTGCATTCAAAAAGTTATTATGTTTCAGATTTTGTGCGATGGCATAAGTTGAGAACAATACAAAGATGGAAAATGGTTGACGTTAACTTGCCTCAATGTACTCTCATATATCAGTCTAAGTACTGCAAATAGTGCATGATAAATTTGTTGCTTCTCAATTCTTTCACAGCAATTGATAGCAGATAAAAATAAGATAACTACGCCAACAGAAACCGAAATAAGGTACATAAAGTCTCAAAGCTGATAACTAATCAAATGATGTTCTTTTATTGTATAAATACGATGGATACTCTACAGGCAGTATAATTCATAAGATCTTGTACGATGATGATCACAACGACAAAAATTAACTCTACATGATGCTACTACCTGAAATTGGACAGCTATTGATCACATGACTTTGCCTGATTAGTGATTATTACTAAGTGCATTTCCACAATGTTTATATTTCTGAACCTCCTTATGCAAGTGCTTTCAGTTGCTTGACTATAGAAACAACGTTTTTCCACTGCTTAGCAATATATGGGGCCAAATTTCACTGCAAATCCTTAATGAACCAGACTACATGTTTCTATAATGTTCTTCATGTTAGAACTAAAATTAGGAAAAAGAAAAGGAAATTTGAGGTTATAATATCAGCTTTATATTTTCCAATTCAGAAGTTGATTGAACTTTTGAGCAATTAAGCCTAGAGTATATATTCTCTTTACTCTTTTTTTTTTCAATCTTTCCCTATCTGATTGTTGCATAAGAAAACAAATTTCATATTCAACTATGAAAAGAAACAAGCAGTCCACAAAATAAACCAAGAATATACTCCCTCCGTCTCAATTTATGTGACACAGTTGGAATTTCATGATTCAAACTTAACTTTGGCCATGAAAAATACCTAAATAATACTATAAATTACAATAGTTAACAATTTAAGATATCTAATAGGCATATAAATAAATTTCAATTAAAAAAACACTTGATTGACTATTAAATTTACAACTGTAGCACATAAATTGGGACGAAAAGAGTATTTGATAATCCCAGATAGCAGAAAAAAACACCAAAAAGAAAATTACAAAGAGAATACAAAATGAAAAGGGTTATTATAACCTGAGTAACCTCAGCAGAAGCAACCCATATAAACACAAAAGCTCCTATCAGCCCCAATCCAGCATTGTATTTCCATACCATATCTCAGAAACACAACCAAAAATAATCAGAAACAAAATACCAAAACAACAACAACTTTAGAAAAATGGGTGCAACAAACTCAGTAAAATTTCTTAAGAAACTCTCAAACTTGTTGCTTTTCTTTGGCTGGAAAAAGGGGAGAAAGAGTTGGAGTTCAAATGCATTTAATAAATGAAGTGGGCGAGTTTCCAAGAAAAGCTTAAACGTGAATAATGCCTTTCTGTTTGGCAGCATATTTTTCAGTAACGTACGAAAGTGACAACTAACTAACACTCTGTTAGTCTGTTTCAATGGTTGTTACTTACGGGTCGTTTGGTAGGATCTATTAAACAAAATAATGCATGTATTTTTTTTGTCTTTTATTCATTTGTTTTAATTATTTTTAGTCAAAAAATTTATGTGTATACCCGTGGAATCACGTATTTGTTCCACCTCAGTCATCAAGTTGTCACATAGGTTAGGTCAACGGTCAGAAGGGTTTAAAATATTGTATTTTGATGAGTTTAAGAGTTTAGTTGGTAAAGTGGTGAGTAAAATGGTCTACCTGATAAACGGAGCCAAGTACAAGAGTCTTCCAGGTCATTTCGCCAAGTAAAAAAGAAAAGTAGTGATGTTAGGGAAAAGAAGAATACCTTAAACAAGTATTATGTTACACATGTGAGATACATTTTAAATTTTTTCTAAACCAATATTGATTTATAAAGAGTAAAAAATGAAACGTTTTACAATAATCAACCAAGCAAGCATATATAAAGCTGATCTCCATCGTATCAACTTTTTTCTGTGTTGATTATTTTGAAACACTTTTTCATCCATGTTGTGCGGACTCAAAATATTACATAAGTGGATTCGATAAATTACGACTTATCCAACGATACCCGACACTACAAGTGGCATTTGTCCATAATTTTTTAGTTCATAACAACGCCGTTAATGTTGTGAAACGAGCTGACTCTGAAAGGGTCTATGGGCTAGAAGTGGTAAATAAGACTGATTCGATTGAGATTATCAGGCCAAGTAAAATATTGGAGAGTTTTACTTGGGATCCAGGCCCAGTTAGCATTTGGTTAAAAAGGGCTAAGAGTCGGATACAACTGTTTATGCTTATTGTGAAATCAAATGTCCGAATGTCCTCATCACCTTCTTATGGTTTCTAACTCCCCTTCTTTAGTTCTCTTCTATCTTACTTCACTTCTGCATATTATATTTCCATTAATATTATTTTGCTTATTTGGGTTGTAATCATTGGTTATTACTATCAATATATTCAATATTTACAAGTTGTTACAGTTAACCAACAAGAAGGACAATATCCAACACGACAAGTGATATTGTCCAAACACTTTTTTTCGATTCATAACACTATATATCTTAGTGAATAATGGAGTATAGAAGTTTGAGGTCAACACTCTTTTATTTTTTCAACAGTGTAGGAGTGTTTGAAGAACGGTAACTTTGTAAAATATTCACGCGACTACCTTTCGACTAGAATAAAATTTATCCATACATGTAGGCTTAAATGGGACAGGACAATCCAATGCCGATAGAGGATGGATGGGATTATACTGTCCTTGGGCATCTCCATCTCGATTGTTTCATTCTTTTAACTAGCGTCCTCTATCGGCTACTCCCCACCCCTATAAATTTTTATTTTAAGTTACCCTTTATTAAATCATACTTCTAAACTATAACCCTCCATTTTTCTTCATTTTTTCCTCAATTCTTACTATCAACTTTTTGGTGTGAATTCATTAGTTTATTGAAGTAATTATCAAGGTTCAAATTTCAATATTTATTTTACATTTTACAATTATAATCATTTGCTTTTACGTACAAGTTTGATACACCCGTTTCATTTTTTTATTTCTTTAATTTTCATATCTAATTTATTTTATTCCATTAATTTTTATATTTAATTTTATTATATATTTTTAATTATGGCTATCGAAATAGTATTTGGCATCATTTCTCTTCACCCCCTTTTAGTGGAAACAATACTAAAGGTGTTTGTTTTAGTAATAGCCTGTTTGGCAAGCTTAATTCTTGTCAAAAATATTTATTTTAAAAAATTAAGATGTTTGACCAAGTTTTTAAGTGAAAATAAGTGTTTTTGGAGAGTAGCAGAAGCTTAAAAAAAAGCTTCTCCCAAAAACACTTTTTTAAAAATCACTTTTGAGAAAAATAAATTTAGAAGCACTTTTAAAAAGTTTGGTCAAACACTAATTGCTGCTCAAAAATATTTTTTAAATATATTGGTCTGTTTTTAACCAAAAGTATATTTTTGAAAAGCACTTTTGATAAAATAAAAAAAAACTTTTCAAAATAAGCTGATTATAAAAGTTTGGCCAAAAAAACTAAAATTTGGTTGGAAATTGAGCAAAAAATTAATAGCTCCTTCAAAAGGAGGTACATAAGATTCTTTTTAAAAAAATATAATATTCGTATTCTTTTTTACTTGCAATTGAATCTTTGACTTTTGCCACCTGGATAAGTCAAACATTCTCAACAAATATCTCAATTTTTTCTCTCATAAATGGTATTTTCTATTGAAATAATAGTCTTATTTATTTCAGTGACAGAGAATTCGGGAACTATCAAATATAGAATTATGAGAATACATTCAGGCATAAGAAGAAGATTTTGTTGAGTATTAAGATCCAAGAGTCAGAAACTTTAGAAGAAATATCAAATTAAAGTAGATCAATCTTTTTTTCATTTCCAAAGAGGTGATCTTGGCAATAATAATAATATATTCAGTGTAATTTTGAATAGGGTCTGAGGAGGGTAGAATGTACGCAAACCTTATCTCTAATTTTGCAAGGTAGAGAGATCATTTTCGATAGATTCTCAGCTAAAAAAAAAGGAAACTGACGAGGGAAAGTAAAAAAGAAAAAGAGAACAACAAAATAACATATATTAATGCACATTGGAGAAAAAAAATATTATGTGATACCTAAATCATACTACTAAAAAAAATAGATAACCACGCTAATAGTATTGATAAATAAATAGGTCAGATGAAATCAAGTATGAGCGAGCTAGACAAAATTTATCATACAAAAATATGTGGTATGGTAGGGATCAATGTTGCAAATAGGAGCAAGAAAAATTCTACAACTAAGAAACAATCCGGGAAAGACCAAATCATTCTAACATATAATATTTTGTAAGATTTAAAAACTACCTTTGGAGGCCAATTAAGACAAAATCCTTGAAAGACCAAATTTTTCTACATAGTAATATTTTATAAGATTTAAGAATTAGTTTTGAAGGCCAATTAAGACACAATCCATGAAAGATCAAATCTTTCTAGTTTCTACGATTTCACTTTTTAATTATTTTTTTAAAAAAAATCTTAGTTTTTTATTTTAATCCATTTAAATTATATTTCATGTTTAAATCATATATTTTTTGGGAAAATATATTTAAATTCTAGATATTTATTGCAAAAAGTATGACTAAACACAATTTCAACTCCAACTCCAACTTTGAAAGTTCTAAATAAAGTGATTTTTTTTTATATTCATGGTCAAATGCCCGCGTAAAAATCTTGAATGAATAATTTGGGGGGAAGGGGCTCCAATAACCAGTAAGTATCTATAGTATGTTGGATTGTAGCCCTAGGCTCCATGTAGATCCTCCTCTGAATTGATATTATATTAAAGTATATATGAGAGCACATTTTTATTTATTTAACTATGTCGTGAAATAATACTTGATCCAATATGGAAAGGATAGCAACACAAAGAAACATCTATAAAATCAACTTTTATTAAAGAGATAACACAAAAATTAGAAGGCTACAACATTGTTTTCCCATAGCAAATGAAATCACAAATGTTATACAATTGGTATGAACATACACTCTATAGGTAATAATTAGCATCAATATCCAAAATTTAATAGGTAATTAGCACACATTAATTGCATATGTATTCATAAAATGCACCACCATTGTTAAGAGTTGGCCCATCCAACTCTAGTACTATATATATATAGGCTATGAAGAGGTAAGATTTTTTGTCCCCCTTCTTCATGCAAAAAGGTGGTATTTATTGAAATAAAAACCCCATTCTTAGTTATAAAACTAAGTTTTATTAGTAGATATTACGCAATATCCTTAGCTTTATAATGATACAACGTATGTTAACGATCTTTATTTTCTCTTATTTGCATGTTGCTCGCAATCAAGAAGTTCTTCAAGAACCTTATCATCAAGATACTCAAGTTCAAGAATTTTCCCTGTTCGTTGTTGATCATTTCTTGCATGCACATTACTAGAAGAAGACGATGACATTGACGATGAATCGTTATGAAAATGAAAAGAGCTCCTAGGCAAGTTATACTCTTCAGGAAAATTAAGAATTGCCAAATTCTCTCTCATGTTATAAGCCGCTCTATCATAAGCTCGAGCAGCTTCTTCAGCAGTACCAAATGTCCCTAGCCAAACACGAACCCCTCCTTGTCGATTAGTATCACGAATTTCAGCTGCATATTTCCCCCATGGCCTCTTTCTAACACCTCTATATTTCACTTCATCCATGTTTTTGTTTTGTTTTTCATGCAGAATATGGTACTACAAGGTGGCTAGTTTATAAAGGAATTCACAAAAGGGGATTTATTGTTTGTAAGATTTAAAAACTACCTTTGGAAGCCAATTAAGACAAAATCCTTGAATGACCAAATCTTTTTACGTAGTAATATTTTGTAAGATTTAAAATCTACCTTTGGAGGCCAATTAAGACACAATCCATGAAAGACCAAATCTTTCTACATAGTAATATTTTGTAATATTTAGGACCCATTTGACCATGAAAAAATTTAACTTTTTTTTTTTGGATATTTTTTTTCATTTTATTTGAAAATTAGCGTTTTACCATGAAAATTTCAAATATAACTTGTCCAAATATAACTTGAAGTTGTATTTGAAATTTGGAAAACAGCCAAAATCTTATTTTCACTTTTTTCACTTTTAACTCTTTCAAAAAAAATCTAAATTTCTTATTTTCATAATATAACCCTATTTGAATTACATTTCATGTTTAAATCATATTCCATGTTTTAAAAAAAATATATATATATTAAATTCTAAATATTTATTGCAAAATGTATGACCAAACACAATTCCAACTCCAACTCCAATTTTGAAAATGCCAAATAAAGTAATTTTTTTTTGTTTTCATGGCCAAACGTCCACTAAAAAATCTTTTAATGGATAATTTGGGGGAGCAGTTCTGCTCCAGTACAAAATGCTCCGGTAAGTATCAATAGTACGTTAGATGGTAACCCTAGGCTCGATGTAGGCCCGTCGCTGAATTCATACTATATTGAAGTATGAAAACACATTTTTATTTACTTAATTATGTCACGAACAATACTCGATCCAGAATGGCAAGGACAGTAACACACAGTGGAAGCAGTCAAGCAGATAGAAAAGCTACTTGGACTAGAATTAATTGTGCCAAAGAAACATCTATAAAATCCATTTTATTAAAGAGAGAACACAAAAATTAGAAGGCTACAACATTGTAATTTTCCCATAGCAGATGAAGTCACAAATGTTATTCAATTGGTATGACCATACACTCTATAGACTCGACTACCTACCCCTCTTTTACCTAATCCTCAACCTCCATGTCTTCCTATCCAGGGTTATGTCCTCAACTGAAGTTGTGTCATCTCCTGTCTAATCAACCCTCGTTCCTCCTCTTCACACATCCGAACCATCTCAACCTCGGTCTCTCATCTTGTCCACCACGAAGGTCATTCCCACCTTGTCCCGTATCTTCGTTCTTAATCATATCTCACCTAGTATGCCCACACATTCATCTCAACATCCTCGTATCTGCTATACCTTCATCTTCCGAACGTGAAAAAAGAGGTGCTCTTTCCAACTCAAAAAAGATGACAAAAATCAATTAAAAGAATTAGACGGCCATGTATCTTTATTGTGCTAGCATTTGGACACATATTTTCTCCTATTGACAATAGCTGGGACTGGAGGATACTCAAGTCTACTAAGGGGGTTATGGTAGGATGGTATAACAATGACACTTATTGTTTGACCTCCTAATTAATGACGAGTGAGTACTCAGTGAGCAACAACTATAACTCTATGTTTGGTGACCTTCAGAAAGTGAGAAAGACAGACTTGATATGAAACTCCATCATATATATTGTCAAGACACAGGTTCATTCTTTGGCTGGCTAATAAAGAGTGATTAATGACTTAAGACAAATTGACCAAACTACATATTCCCCATTAGTAAGTGTACTTGTTGTCTTTGTGAAGAGGATAAGATGGAGAAACAACTACATTTATTCTCAGAATTTAGTTGAATAAACAATTGAAGGACAATGGAGTAGTTGTACAGACTGAATTAACAGCTATCAAATACATAATGGGCTAAATAATCAACTAACAAACATACAGACGGATGATGGGCTAAATAATAATAATATCAGATGACAAGAAACTTTACAAATACTTCCATGCAGAAGGAATACATTTGAAAAAAAATAACAAACTATATACAGTTAGAAATGTTCTTATTACAATTTGACCATAGTATTAGAGCATACATATCTTGTTCTAGTGGAAGAAACACTTGCTCTTCACCTTGAAGCTTAGTAGCCATCGGGGGGGTTATCTTCTTCGGCATGAACACTTGTCAGATAGGTTAGCTATAGCAAATCCAGCGAAGACCTTGAAAACAAATGCAGCAGAATAGATTTAATGAACTTGAGTTTGTAACATGTAATTTTCTCAGTTTCTAAAACATTCTCCAAGCATGTAGAAAAGTAATAGCTTTATTTCATCCAATCCAATAGAAAATGGATAAGACATTTCCATATTGAGTTTTAATGATTTTTCCATTTCTTTTCTTTTTAACATGCGATAGGAGTAAGATTGTAAGTGGCTTTTGTAAGTTGGAGACCAGAACTTGTAAGCTATGTGGGAAAGGACCAAGAGAAAAAACTGAATGCAACCAAGAATGTACACTGCAGAGAAACGACGGCCATGAACTAGCATGTCAGCGATCATAGCAAGGGGTATGGTCAATGACATGCCCAGTGTCGCAACTAATGGTGTTGTCCATACTACTGAAAGGGCCCTGGTTCATATTTCCAGAAATTACCCGTGTTATTCTAAAAAGAGAAAGAGCAAAAGAAGATATCAATGTAGAGAAAAGTGACGGACAGATTCTGGAAGAGTCTGAGCAACACAAAATTAAGGCAGTGATCTTCAAGGAGAGGAAAATATAAAATCCTATTTATCATTCAATATAGCAAAAGGACTTTGAACAGCCTGAGTTGGCTTGCTCTCCTTGCAATTTCATTTCGTTTTGTCTCCAGTATCATCTGATTAGCTGATTATGGTCAAGCTAAATGTGCACGGAGGGGCGGGCTTAACCCCAGGAAATGTTTTCCCCAGTGTGCTATTCAATATGAATTGAGATGATAAAGATTATCTTAACCTAAGCAGAAAATGAAGAATGTGGGATCTAACGAAAGATCCAAATGGTTTTATTGAAAGTCAAGATCTGCAACTGTATGGCAGAATATTCTAGATTCATTCTATGGGTTTATTGAAAGTCAGAAGCATGGTTAGGACATATAGACATTTACAGTCATTTCATAAGGGAGAAGGTCAAGGTTAGTGTTATTAGTAGAAAATACATTCACACGAAGGAGCAACTAGCAGATATTCTAATTCAAGAGCCTTGAAAAGACTCTACATTTATGCCTTCCTGTGCAAGCTGGGTGTGAAGAATATCTTCTACCCTCTAACTTGAGGTAAGTGGTGTGGAAGAAAAGAGAGCGGAGTGAGGGCGGTGAGCAATGTGAAAAGCCATCGCTGTGGTGTAATGCTAAGTAGCGCGGACTCTTCACTTTCAGTGCCGCACCCGTGTCAACATGACATGGGTATGGGTATGGGTGTGGGTGTGGAAAACATACCGGATACTGTCAATTGATTTTGGGTATTTTGACAAAAATTGATAGATAAATTCGAGAGAGAAACAATGATTGTTGAAATCAAAACAAAAGCTAAGGTGAAATCATTATTTAGGAATATGTTTCTTTTATCGCCAAAAGATATTTATATTATAAAGTTAACAACCAGAAGGTGCTTTAAAGATATTTATAGGTCAACATCACTGCTAAATGTGCAATGAACTCAAACAGTCTATCATGGCCTCTATATCATTTGCAATAGCCATGCTACACCCAAAAGAAAATGGTAAGGAGGTGTGTCTGTACTTGATGATAATTACAAATTCAAACTTGCTCCCACAAATTTGTGCATTCCTTTCCTTTCAAATAGTCTAGCATAATTTAGGTATCTTTTTACAACTCTATTTTTAGATATTTTGAATTACTTTTAGCCAAATCCTCTGGATCTGTACCCTCGGATCTTAAAATTTAGATCATGAAGGATTTGAACTCTAGATCCCACACCCATACCGGAACCCGCACCGAGTCCGAGCAACTTAGGTGTAATGTATAAAACAGTTTATAGGATTAGTTAAGTTGATAAGTCGGCTAGAAGCTGGTTTAGTCGATTAGCTACTGAAGTTGCTATATACAAATTGTAACTAGAAGTCTAGAACTAGATGATGGAATGAACCATTTTTAAATCTTTTTCCATTCAGTTGCAACTACTCGAGTTTCTTTCCCCAATTTTACTCGTATCTCAGTTACACCACCTCGAAATATCCATTGATGGACCTTGCTCAACAAGATTAATAGTATAGAAGATTTTTCTAATTCTGACACAAATGTTAGAGAGGTGACACTTCTATTATCTAATTGTATTCTCAACGCTCCCTCACGTGCGGACCTGATTCTTTTTCATGGGCCAAGCACATGGAAATTCCTTTTGATAATGGGTGGCGGTGAGATTCGATCCCAAGACCTTTGCCTGCACTGATAACATGTGAAAGTGTGTGACTATCTCATCTAAAAGCTTAAGCTGTTAGAGAGGGGACACTTTAATTATTTAGTTGTATTCTCAACAATAAGGAATCACCATATTCAGGTAATTTCCTTTATTTAATTATTGTATCTCATTTCAAATAGTTTAACTTAGCTTATTTCTGGCAGCTGCGCTCCTATATAAGGAGCCATCTTGTATCTTGTTTACGATCAATTCAAGACAAGTTTTCTGTTCTTATTTCACAAGGATAAGTGCTGGTACCTACCATAAGTAGTCAGAGAGAACACTCCCAATAAATCCATTCAGCAGCACAATCTCAGCAACAGAAGCTGAGCGTGGGAAATCGATCTTAGGTTCCAACCCAACAGCATTAAGTGGCCACACTGGAAAAAAGAATTGGGAGTGATAAAAATCAGTAATACACAGTAAATAAAGGAAGAGCTTCGAATTAAGGACAGAATATTATATGGCTGGTTGCAGTCACTTGAATTCTAGAAGTTCTTTCCAGTGGCTTAGCAAAAAATTGAACTCCACCCCATTACGGAAAAGATTATATGTCGTCTTTCCTTTACAATATTCTTAAGCTCCATTTCAACTCAAACTAAAATGGAACATTTTATCATCATGAAGTACAATAATAAAACAACAGAGACCAAACTCAGACCTAAAAGTACCAAAAGAACACATTTTCATCACAAAGACATTTATGGAATATGAAGCACAACGAGACCAACTCCAAACCTAAAAGTCCCTTTCAAAATTTGAGCACTACCCAAGAATGTTATCACCTTCCTTACAAGGGCTATTGTGTTATCACCATTTCTTAGATACCTTGAGAATTTAACCTTTGTGCATGGTTATCCTATATTTGCCCTCTTTCTTTCCCTTTAGTATATACTTGGGGTCTTTGCTGCATCCACCTCCCTTTCCGAACAAATTAAGAAGAACAAGAACTGATCACCTTGTTCAGTTCTTGTGTTTCTTGATATGTACTGACTCATAAGAATGTTATTTTTTCTTGATAGGCCAAAAAAGGGAATAGTGGGGAGCTTCTTTGAATATTAAAGAAAAATTAAGAAATTCATGCTGCTCTTTCCAGGGGCACAAATTTCCAAAATGTCCATTACCAAGCCACCAAAGGCCAAATAAAGTGAATATTCCAAGATATCCAAAGAACCTCTCCATATCTGCCTTTTCTCCTGATCCAGCAGATTTCTTGAGGAGCACTGAGTACATAAAAAAAAACGTCCACAGATCAAAATAAGAACCATGAAACTAGAATTGCCATCATAAAATAAAAAAACGTCCACAGATCAAAATAAGAACCATGAAACTAAAATTGTCATTATAAAATAAAAGTGACAATTTCATCCCAAATTTGAGATATCCTACCTGTGAATAGGCCATAACACACTGCTGAAAGAAGACCAAAAACATCACCAATAATGGAATGCTTAGCAGTCCTGTCAGAAGCAATGAACCCACAAAATGATGCACTAAATTTAGCCATAAAAATAGCAGATGAAAGTATATTAAAATTACTTTATGTTTATACTCCATACAAAATTGAAAAGCCAATTATGTCAAGAACCAAACAGGTTATCCATGACCAGAATATATTGTGGAGTTAATTCTCAAAGGAGCAGGTTATGCTCAGCTTAAACACACCTTTATAGAAACAGAGAAAGAGAAGTTACTTTATACACCTAATTGTTTCATAATAGCATTATTTAGTTGAACGTCAGTGACAGAAATTGTCAGCTGGAAAAAAACTGGATAAGATTGTAATGTTCCTCATGAGAAGAATTGAATAAATCTTTTATTCAGAGAAGTCTCTGAGAACCTTGGAATGGTAAGCCTCTATTAAAAGTTCTGTTACGTGCCATTCCTAGAAGACCTTTGAGATTTTAAGTTTTCCATTGATTCCATCTTTCTCCTCCATTATTTATTGTCCATTCGTTCTGGATTCAACTGTCCAGTTTCAGGTCTGTCTTACATCATTTACTACAGCAAACTTAGATCCTGCTCTCTGTTTCTCTAGTGAATTAAGACTGGTAGGTATCCATTCAAATTACAGGTGCAAAAACCAAGCTCTTTAAAGTAGGTATAATTCTTGAATAGTTTTATTACCATTTCCTGGCACTTTTAGGTAATTTTCACCAAGAAAGCTCCATCTTTGCCATTTTTTGTAATTTAAACATTTCGATTTTAGATTGGACAGTTTGCATTTGTAGAACTAACCTGAAGTGAATGAAAATCAGCAATCCACCAATCAAATTGATATTAGCAGAAAGACTTTTACATTTGTATATATATCCTGAGATTAAACTGCATGTATCATTTCAAAGCCACTTATTGGGACTTTTTCACTTTTTTGTTTATAACAATTTCCGTTATGGGTAACTTTTGGAATTTATCCAAAGTTCATGAAATGAAAATGAAATTAGTACTATAGAAGCACAGATTTTGCAATAATAGCATAGAGTTATCATCATCTAATGGAAGAACAAAATGTTGCATACTAAAGAAGTTAAGATGCTATATATGCTAAACTTGGATAAATCATCTTCTACCCCTACAGATACATTTTATTCCTCATATACTTCAAATTTCATCTCGGTGAGTCTCAGTGTAATCCTAAAAGTCTTTGTTAACAGTTGATGAACAACTAAATCCTCATAAAGAATCTGAGCCTAGTATTGATAGCATTTTCCAGCATAGAATAAAGTGTTGGAGCTTTTGCATAGTAAAAGTGGTTGGTTTGTAAAATCTGAAGACATAATAACAAGCTCACACCATATTATAGATATACCAGATGCTTATTTAAAACTTACACAGATACACTCAGCAGCTCATCTGGAGCCCAGGTTTTTCCAACTGTAGTCAGTGCTACACCACTCATACTGACTACAACAGCAATCATCTTTGCAATATTTATTGAATCCTGGCCAAGGAGTGCTCCAAAAAGAAGTGTAAAAAGTCCCGATGTAGAGGTCAAAATAGTAGTACTAGCCACGCTCGTATTCGCCAGTGCAGAATTGGAAAAATACTGCAAACCATAAGGCTATTAAGTTGAGCAAGCATGTAGCAACTATATAATTCATCTAGCAAAGATAGAATATGGAAAATAACGGTCAGGCACCTAGACAAAGACAGAATATGCCAATTAATAGTCGGTGACCTAGATACATTAACATTCCTTTAATGTTAGCATGGTCATTTTGATCCATAATCAGATCGACTCGGATGACGACGACTTGGCTGCATCAATTCTTGCATGTATTCTCTATCTTCTAATTCTCGTCCTTTATTCATTTTCAAGAAATAAGAAAGGAAAAATCGATTGAGAAATCCTAAATTTAGACAAAACAAGTTCTTCATCTTCTTGATCTTTCTGGGTTCTTTTACAAGTAAAGAAATCTTTGTGAATATCTCTGTAATAATTTCATACTTTTAGAGCTCCAAACGGGAGATCTCGTGGATGTTCAATGCTTTATAGCCATTTTGAGCAAGCAACAAACATTTATTTCCCAAGACCACAAAGCAGTAAAAAGCTTGTTCATGGTTAAATACATGACCGTAAATTTTTAAGCAATATACATAAGGATCAGTAATGAAGCACATCGCACCCGAAGCACATTTTATCACATTTACCAGCTTACTTTTATTGCTCACTGTAGTGATCCTTCGGCTTCTTTCCTTTTTTGTTTTTGTTTTAGGGGAGAGGGTGGAGAGACAGACAGAAAAATGTTTGATGCAAGTACTGAAAGCAGTATATTCAGCACAAAAAAGTGATAAAAGGTTTTTTACAGAAATAATTACCTCTGTTGCAAACCATATGGGAGCAAGATACAGGCTACATTTGACAAGGTTCCATGAGTTCCGTTCATAGCCCTTTTCAAGAAAGTGCAACTCATCTTTGTGGTTGATACCAACCAATGGCAAGCCTTCTTCTGGGTCGCTGAAATCCATGTCTGCTGTAAAGTAACCCTCGAAAGCTACTTCGGGATGGCTGTGCATGTCATTAACTTTGAGTGGCACATCAAGAACTGAGTCCAGGAGAAGATTTTCAGAGTACAGTTTCTTCAAGGAACTCTGCTCTAATAAACTGCGTAACCAATCTTTACAAACTGCTATAGGCAGGAAGATTGCCATAAGAGAGATCCCCAGATATGTGACGGCAAAAGGTTGTTTGTACTGTACAAAAATTTTCTGCAGGACATAAATGGTCTTATCTTAGTATCTCCTGTCCAAAAACTTCTACATCATATGATTGCAACGCTTTGAATCGAGTGAAATTGATGGCAACAGAATAAGTGAATGGAAAAGAAGAAAGTTGTTTAGAAATGCTTCACAACTAAAGAAAAGATCAGCACCTTCAGCATAGGAACTACAACATAAAGGAGACAATATTTTCCCTTTTGGAGCGCTCTGAGCATTTCTTTGCCAATAATGTCCAAGTAATTGTTGTTAAGATACTTGAAAATTTATAATGAAAAATTTACAATTACGTGTAACGGAGACATAATTCATATAGCAAAGTGCTTGTTTGTACTCGGGAAACAAAATACCTCGTGTGTCAAAGAAATAGCTAATAGTACCCTATTAGGAAAAAACAAGTTCCACTAGTGACATTACACATTAATTGTGTCCTCCCCATCCTCCAATATACCTCATCTTCACCCCAACCCCCAATAGCCCTCATCTCCAGCCCCCACCACCTCTACCTTCTCATCCCCACCTCCCATAGTATTTGTCTAAATTATATACAAATACTTTTAGGATATTATTTTTTAGCTTACCTACCAAACACAAGAAAATAAGTAAGACCCACCTATTTTCCTAAAAAATAGTATTTTTCAAGAAAACATTTTCCTTCATACTGACACACCCTAACAAACCAGACTAAATGTTGCTATAATCTTATTTATGTTAGAAGTAAATTAGGAAAAGGAAAGGAAATTTGAGTTTACAATATCAGCTTTATATTTTCCAATTAAACTTAGTGCACATATCCCCTTTACTTCTTATCAATCTGTCCATATCTGATTGCAGCATATATAGGAAAATAAATTTGTCATTCAGCTATGAAAAGAAAAACTAGTCCATAAAATAAACCAAAAATGTATGTGATAATCCCAGAAAAGAAGCCTCAGGGAAAAAGAGAATGCAAAATGAAAAGGGGTTATTATAACCTGAGTAACCTCAGCAGAAGCAACCCATATAAACACAAAAGCTCCTATCAGCCCCAATCCAGCATTGTATTTCCATACCATATCTTTAACAAATTAGAAGAAAAACAATCTTAGAAAAAATGGGTTCTGTGAATTCGACAAACCCAGTGAAATTTATTAAGAAACACCACGTTCGTAATGCTTTTCTTTGGTTGGAGAAAGGGGAGAAAATGTGCAAGAGTCGCAGAAATCTCAAAGGCCAAACCTTTAATATTGGAGTCGGCAAGTTGACTGCTATTTCCAAGAAACTCTTTTGACTTGTAATTCAGTAACGTACGGGAGTGACAATACCACATAATACTGTTTATATTTATTCACTTAACACGCATCTTAAAAAATAATAAAAATAATTTACTATATTACTTTTGAATATAAAAAATTTAATATTTTAAAAATAGATTAAATAATAAATAATAATTAATAAAAAAATAAAATTGACATAAAATAATAAATTATTTATTAATTTTCAAACTAAATAAGTATTGTTAAACATCTATTTTTAATATACTGGACAAGTAAAAATGGACCGAGAAAGTATTTCATTTGGTGCTTGTTCATGAAAACTTTTTACTTTTGTAGGGAGTAAACTTTGAAAAATATGTTTGGGCATAAAAAAATTTGAAATTTTTTGTTTTTGCATTTTTCAAAAAATTTCAGAAATAACAAAAAATTATTTTCACTACAAATTACTCACAAAAATGCAAAAATAACTCTAATTTATTTCATAGTCAAACACAACTCCAATTTTCAAATATTCATTTTAACTTTGAACGTAAAAACTATTTTTTTCAATTGAACATCTTGACTTTTAATAAAAAATTATAATTAAACATTTTAGTTCAAATTTTAAATTTTGTTATATGTGTTTTCTCATTCGCCTATTAGATAATTTATAAGTTAACCATATAAAATATGTTTTTTTTAAATTATACACGATCGTCTCAATAAGTCGTGCAACTCCAGACATTTTATACTAGAGGTTGATGCGTATAATTAAAAAAATGACATATTTTTATGTGATTAATTTAACTATCTAATACATAAATAAAAACACAAACAAAAAAAATAAAATTTGAACCATAAATATTTAATTAAAATACTTTATTATGAATTAAGCTATTCAACTGAAATAAATTTAACTTGAAGCGTTTAAATAGAATATTCTCATAAATTTAAAAGTCGATTATGCATTAAATCGTAACTAAAGCTTTCCATTTCTTGGATTTTAGTGGAAATGTCTTTTTCTTCCTCCAGCCAACTACGTGTCTGCTCAATTCAAAGTCTAAAGTCAATACCGTTTCTAAAAAAGTTGGTCCAAACAAATGAATTAATGAAATAAAGAAAAACATTAAAAAAAAAAAACAAGAAAGCTTTATTATTAGAGGTTGCTCGGTTTGAACTTTGAAGTATACAGAAAATTTAATCTCCGTATAAAATTTATTTGTCTTTTACAACAAAGTTTTGCATTCTACTTAAGTAGAAGAGTGAGTAGTAGCGCACTATCAACATGTGTGCTTAGGGTCAAATTCTAATTAATTGAGGGTATTTTTGTCACTTTACTTCATTTTGTATTCAACGTGGAGGTGCAGTCCTCGCTTTGATATACATGGCTTTCATGCCATGCCTTTTCATCCCCCTCATCAAATGTTTGTCATCTACATTGAGTATATTCTTCATCAGAGCTCTTCCATCTTCTCCAAATACTGTTGCAATTCTATCCGATTACATAAAGGTAGGTCTCTGATATGACTCTACAGAAAACAACTAAAAATGGAAAGTGAAAGTGTTTGTTCTGAGGAACTTCTCCTTGAACAAACACTGGAAGAAGAGAACTTTTAAGAGTAACTTGACTAATTGACTTCTTATTTCTCAAAAAGTGAGGATAATCCTCTCAATAATACCCTTTTATAGGCGATTCTACAAGCAACAAAAATTGGCGGGAAAAATAGTTACAACTACTTTCAGGAACTGCTACATCTACAGTGCTAACAGAATAACAGAATTCTGGACTGTTCGTTTAACTAACTGTCAGCTCACCTAATCCTCTAATTGGGGAAACTAATTGGAATTGAAACAACAACTAACATAGAGAGAAACTAATTGGAATTGAAACAACAACTAACATAGAATTGGGAAAGTAAGGTAATTGGGATCATAACAATGCCTCCCCCTTGAGAGAATCCTTGTCCTCAAGGATTAAAATCTGAAAACTTCAACTCAAATTCTTGCAAGTTCTCCCAAGTGTTGTCCTCAGCAGGTGCATTTAACCATTTGATCAAGACTTGAGTCACTGCCCTACCATGTTTAGGAACCATCCTTCTGTCTAGTATGGACTCAGGAGCCAAGATCACATGACCTGAATCTGTGTGGACAATAGGTAGATGAATGGAGGCAGTGTGGGATCCTAGCTTCTTCTTTAGCTGTGAGATGTGGAAAGTGGGGTGTATCTTGGAGTGCGGGGGTAAGTCTAGTGTATAAGCAACAACTCCAACCTTAGAAAGGATCCTGAATGGACCATAGAACTTGGCTGATAGCTTTAGAAAAGAATGATCCTTAAAAGACAGTTGCCTATATGGCTGCAATTTGACATAGACCATGTCCCCAACTGCATAGGATCTGTCTGTTCTCTTCTTGTCAGCTTGGACCTTCATTCAACCTTGTGCCCTTTCCAAATGAAATCTCAAGGCCCTGAGAGTAGCCTCCCTAGCTTACAAGCTTCTATCTACAGTCTCCAAAGCTGAGTCAAAGGGCAATAGAGGAGGAGGCTTCTGTCTATAAACAACCTCATATGGGGTGAGATGAGTGGAAGTGTGATAAGTGGTGTTGTACCACCACTCAGCAAGAGGCAACCATTGAGTCCATTGTTTTAGATTTTCAAAGGTCATGCACCTAAGATAGCATTCAAGGCACCTGTTTACTATTTCTGACTGGCCATCAGTTTGGTTGGTGGTAGGCTGTAGAGGTGAGAAGAGACATTTTTTGCAAGCTAAACAGCTCTTTCCAAAATTTTCTTGTAAATACCACATCTCTATCAGACACAATGTTTTTAGGCATACCATGCAACTTAAAAACAGTGTCCATAAAGACCTGTGCCACATCTATTGCAGTATAGGGATGTTTCAAAGCCATGAAATGTGCTGCTTTACTAAGTCTATCAACCACATCAAAAATAACCTCCTTCCCTGCAGCTTTAGGAAGGCCCTCAATGAAATCCATAAATATGTCCTGCCATACCTTTTCAGGAATGGGAAGAGGTTGTAACAAGCCCAGTGGTGCCACAGTATCACTCTTACACCTTTGACAAGTAACACACTCCCTAACAAATGCATAAACATCCTACTTCATCTTTTTCCAGAAGAAGTCATGTTTGAGCCTTCTTATAGTTGCATTTATTCTTGAATGACCTCCTGCAGCACTGGCATGATAGTAAGCAATGAGTTGCTTCCTGACCTCAGTGTCATGTCCTACCATCATCTTGCCCTTCCTACTTAAGATACCACCCTACAACTTATAATAAGGTTTGTGGTCCAACCCATTTTGTATGTCCTGTATCAGCTTCTGTATTGAAGGGTCATGTGTCCAAGTCAACTTGACCTCATCTAATAATGGGGAGTGCACTCCTGAAATGCTATATAACTGAGTTGAACTATCCCTCCTAGACAAGGCATCAGCTACAGTGTTCTCCTTCCCCTTTTTATAATTAATATCATAGTCATATCCCATCAGTTTGACCAACCACTTTTGTTCGCTAGGTGTAGTGATCCTTTGCTCAAGTAGAAACTTGAGATTATGATGATCTGTTTTGATGACAAAGTGACTACCTAGCAAGTAGGGTCTCCACATTTGCACAACAGTCACCAAAGCCAACAATTCTTTTTCATAGACAGACATTGCCATACTCCTTGCAGACAACCCCTGGCTGAAGAATGCTATAGGTCTGTTTTCCTGAAGCAAAACAGCACCAATACCTTTACCTGAAGCATCAGTCTCCACCACAAAACTTTTAGAGAAATTGGGTAAGGCCAGTACAGGAGCAGAAGTGATAGCTAACTTCAGTTGCTCAAAAGCTGTAGTAGCTGCAGTAGACCACAAGAAGCTGTTCTTTTTGAATAGATCAGTTAATGGTTTGGAAATGCCTCCATATCCTTTGATAAATCTCCTATAGTATCCAGTGAGACCTAAGAAATCTCTAAGGCCCTTGATGGTTGTCAGTTGTGGCCAGTTCAGAACAGCTGAAACTTTGTGGCTATCCATTTCCACACCTTGAGCAGAAATGACATGCCCCAAATAGTTAATTTGTGATACTCCAAAAGCACACTTGCTTTTCTTGACAAATAGTTGATTGGCCCTTAACAGCTTGAAAGCTTTCTCCAGATGTTGTAAGTGATCACTCCAATTTGCACTATAGATAAGGATATCATAAAAAAGACAAGAATGTACTTCCTGAGACAGGGTTGAAAGACCTGGTTCATCAAGCTTTGAAAGGTAGAGGGGGAATTAGTCAAACCAAAAGGCATGACTAGGAATTCATAGTGGTCATGGAAGGTTCTGAAAGCTGTTTTTGGAATGTCTTCTTCACACATTTTGATCTGGTGGTACCCAGATCTCAGATCCAACTTAGAAAAGAAAATAGCACCATGCAATTCATCCAACAGCTCCTCTATAACAGGAATGGGGAATTTATCTTTGATAGTGTAGTTTTTTAACTCCCTATAGTCTACACACATCCTCCATGTACCATCA
Source organism: Jaltomata sinuosa (assembly GCA_003996215.1). Classification (NCBI taxonomy): domain Eukaryota; kingdom Viridiplantae; phylum Streptophyta; class Magnoliopsida; order Solanales; family Solanaceae; genus Jaltomata; species Jaltomata sinuosa. The sequence continues at coordinate 87,296 of QJPP01002494.1, read as the reverse complement.
TTTTTCTTCACTATGACAATGGGAGAAGAGTATGGACTAGTATTGTGCCTAATAACCCCACAAGTCATCAGCTCATCCACCATTTTCTCTATCTCATCCTCCTGGATCACAGGATACCTATAAGGCCTTATGTTTACTGGAGAAGACCCTTCCTTCAAGAGGATCTTGTGATCATGGGACCTTGGAGGTGGTAATTCTTTAGGTGCCTCAAATAAGTCTTCATAGTTGTCCAGCACTCCTTGTAAGTCAGAAGGGATTCCAATTTCTTTAGCATCTACCTCCATAGATAGGAAACTGACACATGTTGACACTCAATTTTTACCCGCCACATTGCGAATTAATCTTGAGCCTTTTTAAATTCTAAACAATTTTTGAAATAAGTGTTTTGTAAAAAGGGATAAAATATTTTCCAAATCAGCTTTATAATAGTTTTAAGTAATAATTTATATTTTTTCATATTTTATTATGTGAAATTTATATAAGTTTACTTAAGGAACTATTTTAAAGTTTAGTTTCACAAGAAAATTCTTTTAAGAGATTAAACGCTTGATTTTTCTCTAAATTAATTCAAATGAAAGATTAATTGAATAAATTAATTTCATGATTTTAAAGAGGTAATTCTGTGTCAAATACAATAATTATTTCAAATCATTTAAATTAATTAAGCTCAAGAGTTAATTGTAATTGGTTCATTATGTTTCAATTCTAGCCTAATCCCTAAAATTCTTTAAATCCTAGCCGAATATTTCCTAATTCCTATTAATTTGGCTACCCCTTTAACTTAAGAGTGGCCACATTTTGCAAAATGTGGCCAAAACTTAAACCACCCTTCATCAGCCTTGTTATCAGCCGCTTGGGTTCAACAACAACACAATATCCGCTAGCCCACTCCTAATTTCCCCTTTACCCGCCTGACCTGGCCCAACACACCCTTATCACTCCTAGTCCTCTTTCCTTCTTCTTCTTCTCTCTTCACTCAAACAATGACGAACCCAGGAAAACCCTAGGCGCCGCCTCATTTCCCTAACGTTTCCTCATCATTTTCGTACTCTAGATGCGTGCTAGGCACGTAGATCGTACCACGAAGGTACTGGTTTAGCGACATGGAGCACATCCGCCTCCTCCTCGTACAATCATCAATCCAGATCATCCACGATGGTACGATTTGATGAGTTGGTGAGCCTTATCCTCAAGAACATTCAAAATCCCTCGGCAAAATCCCAAAAAAAAAACCTGAAATCACCTTTTCCCACATCGAAAAACACTCTCAAAAACTCCCAAATCCTCTCCTATAAATAGCCTCCTTTTTCTCTGATCAGGGGGAGGACTTTTGGAAATTTCTTTGAGTCTCTTGGAGAGTCTATCTCTGGATCATAAGGATTTTCAAGCGATTTAAAGGCTGGAAAAACCCTAGAAGACTCCTTTGAGCCTGGGATTTTTGGCTAACGAAATTCGTAGTTTGATTTTCTCGGCAAAACAAGCTAAGCTCCGGCGGTGGTGATGTTGTTCCGATGAGGTTCGTAGTTCCAGACGCTGCTCCAAAAAAGGTAAACACCTCATTTCTCATGTCTTTTCTTCTTGCATAATGTAGAGTTGTTTCTAGGGAAATTTTCGGGTTGGTTTTCACTGGTCTTGTTTGAGAATATTTAGTTGTTGTAGTGAAATTAGAAGGGAAAAATGTTAGAACTTTTGTCCTGTTGATTTGAAACTGCTTTCAAGTTCAGAAATCACCAAAATCTTTAGCTAATATTACTTGCTATTTTTCATAACTGTTTGTGTGCTTTGCCAATGTTGCTTCGTGTTGTGATGGAAGAGATTTCCTGTGAAAGTTTGCTTCATTCTCCATATCAAGTAAAACTCATGGAAGAGTGTTTCTTTCCCTTATGCGTTTATTCTCAAAGATAGGACTAGAAATGAAGCATGTCCTCTCTATGATATATATTTCATCTCTGAAAGTTCTTACTATAAACACTTAGGATTCAAATGTGATAGTTTTGAGTCTGGTCGAATGGGTTTATCCGATCAAATGACCCAAGTAGGAATCAGATTGACTCTGTTTTTTCTTTGTTTATCAATGATGTTTGATTAGTATGTGGCAGATTCAATGTTGTCCGAGCATGATTATTTTCTTGGAATTTTAGCAACTTGATCGATGAAGATTTCATTATTTCTATGTTGAATGAACCAGTTGGTTGTATCTATAGGGGTCATGTACTGATTCATAACTTTCTTTTGTTCCTCTTTCATGTTAATCCCTTCAAAGCAATTCGTGGTTAAATAAAAGAAGTGATTCATGTTTATTATGAGTTTTGTTCACCTGAGGTTTCCTTTGAAATTTTTAAGAGGACAGAGTCTGTAAGTTTTTGCCTCAAAATGGATCATCTAACTATATGTTTGACTTGTATGTTGGTTTGCTGTATATGCCCTGTTGGGGTTTCGTTTTGTTGATCTCCCTTTCCTCTGGACGTGTATATTTGTCTGCCAAAGCTTTGCCAAAAGCTTCTTTGTGAGTTTTTTTTAGTCAATTTTCAGAAGTGAAGTAAGCATAAAATTATTTCTCTGCTCGTTGTTCGAAAACAATCAGTTATAATGCATCTTTTGGTTCAAATTTTTCCTTTGATCTCTACGTTGCTTTATAAATAGATAATTAGGTAGAGTATGGTTATGATTCATTTTAAACTGTTCTACTAGCCGAGTATAAATTATTTTATTCACAAATTCGCAAGTCATCTTCCTAGAATATGAATAGATTTTGTTTTGATCTTTTAAGCTAATGAAATGGTGTCTTGAGCTTCCTGTTTGGCCATATATGAACTAGTTTAAATCAGGTTCTTCTCCTCTCTCTCTTTAAATATATACTATGATAACTGCTTCCTTCAGCCATAATCTTTAAAAGTCTTTTGCACAATGGGTAATTTGTTGTTCTGTTTTCTTTATATGAACGAACTCTAATTATTTCCCTTTTGTTACATGTGATACCATACCGAGTCCAACTTGGACTCCCTCACCTTGCATTTCTGTTGGGCCAAGCCCAATAAAGTCCTTCGAGTCGGCCTCGTAATGATCTGTGACTGGAAGCTAATATTTGGAATGCCAAAACAGTAGTTGGTGCAAGCACAGAAGCAAATGGGCCAATGTCCATTAAGACAACAACAATAGCAGCAGTCTAAATGGACTGAGCTTAAAGAAACGGACCAAAAGGTCCAATGCAACGCAGATATAGCAACAGTAGTCCATATGGACTGAACTTGGAGAAATCTTGGGCTGAAAAGTCCAAAAAATAAGCAGCAAGTGGGCCAAAGCCCAACTAGATTTAGGACAGAACTTTATTGAGCCAAAAGCTCAATTAAATTTCTTCTCTCCCTTACTCTTTGACTCTTTAATTTATTTAGTTTAGAGAATTATTATTGTATTAATTGCTCTAACATTTAACTTAGTGAATTTTTCCTAAAAAAAGTAAACACTTCTTGTTTAATTTAATCATTTTTATGAAAGCAATCAAAATCTCATACTTTCAATTGTCAAAAATAAGCATGTTTTTCTTTCCGTTTTATATAAGCTCTTTATGTATTTCCATTTCTAAAATACAAGTATCAATTTTCTTTAATCAAGTCTCATTTACTCAAAACCAAATTAAACAAGATGTTTTAATACAAGATCTTTTCAAAGTTAGTCAAAATAAGTTATTTTCAAACAAGTCCGGATAACCGCAAGTTAGCGGATATCCCGAGTGCCTTTAAAACCTTCTCGAGATATTAATAGGAACCTCTTACTCTCAATCTCTTTATTTTTAAAATCTTTATTTGTTTAGATTTTAGAATTTTTTAAAGGTTTTCTTAATTTCCCTTTAATTAATTAAGTGGCCACTCTTGCTCTTAATTGAAAATGTTTTGAAACTTTAACTAGATTTTTGAAATGATTTTCAAACATAAGTCATTTTTCCCGAAAACAGAAATGGCGACTCTGCTGGGAATATTTCAACTAGGTTCTAACCTTATTGTTTGAAACTAACTTATTTGACTAACTATTCGGATTGTAATAATTAGTAACTTTATTACTTTCCTTATTTGATTGTTTTTTCGCAAAATATAAATGGTTCATGGCATTTTTCGCCTCTCTTGGCAAAGCATTAGAATGCATTAGGGGTAAAAAGACAATTACGCAAATATTTGCTATAGTTCTTGATAAAACACATAATTTTCCAAAATAGACGAGTGAAGTAGTTGACCCGCGGTCGGTTAACGATCACTTGTTGTTTTAGCCTTGGTTGTTCGCCTGGGTTCCCGGTCAATTTCGAAACCTATTCTAGAAATGCAGGATAGAGCAAAACAAAATTCCGAAATAGGCATTGACCTAAGATGTCTTAATATCTAAGGGATGCTACAGAACAAGCATCAGAAGATGAAAACTCGACAAGTCAACTCTCCTGATAGAATCTACTTACCTGAAATCGATGGGCAAATTTCTGTCCGTTGAACCCTCGAGTCAATAAATACCCTTGGATCAATTTGCCTAGACAAAAGTAACTTTTATGTGTTTATTTCCAGTTGAATACCTTGTATTGCTTGTCACCAACGGAATCTAACATATCGGCCTTTGAGTTGTTCTTATTTCAAAAGGTAATAGAAATTGATCTATGTTGACAAACTGGCTGAACATCCCTACTTCACCTACTCAAAGGCACATATAGATTCCTCTTTTAACCCTCGCTTCGATAAAATGATTGATAGTGAGGAAGAGAACGCCTTGGCCATGAGAGACAATGTTATCGCTGAACAGAGTGAAATGATTGCCGAACTGACAAAAAAGCTAGAGAAAATGCAAGAAGAGGTACAGAAAGCCAAGGATATGGCTAGCTTGGCTATTGCCACTAACACTACAAATCTGGGCACCTCTCAGCCTCCTCTCCAAATCCCTCCGTTGAATTCCCCATTAATCGAAAACCTTCCAAGGAATATCTCTTCTGCCTCCATCCCTAGACCTTCCAATGAACCTATCTCTAATAACCCTCCTCATATTGGATCCTCGTATCAAATCCATACTCCTCCTGTCCAGCACACTAACTAGAGCAATAACCCAAGTGCCTACTTCCCACAAAACCTCCCTCCAAACTATCAAAATACGCCACCAAATGCCTACAACTCCCAGAATAACCGTCCCAACATCACTAACCCTCATAACTATACCCTTACATATCGAAATGCCATTTCGCATGTCCAGCCCCTACCTGTTTAGAATATGCCACCTACCACTTCTCACGCTATAGTGGAACCATACCCCATTCTCCCAGAGAGTCCAGAGCTGGACCACTATGAGGAGAAGGAGAATGAGTTGAGGTCCACAGAGAAGAAACGTGATCATGACATGACCCAGATAAAAGAAGAGATAGCCAAGATCAGGGAATTTCAGGGCCCGTCCTATGAGAAAGGCTATGACTACGATGATCTTTGTATCCATCCAGAGATGGACCTGCCAGACGGATTCAAGATCCCCAAGTTTAGGACCTTCAACGGTATTGGGAATCTTGAAGCCCATCTAAGTAGCTATTGCAACCAGATGGTCGGTGCTCGGAAGAACGATGCTCTGTTAATGAGGCTTTTCAGTCGAAGTCTGAGCGGAGAGGCTTTAGAATGATTCACCTCTCAAGAACTGAAGAAGTGGTCTAGGTGGAGCGACCTAGCCCGAGATTTCGCTCAAAGGTTTGCATACAATGTGGAAGTCATCCCAGATCGATACTCTCTAGGGCGCATCAGGCAAAAATCGAATGAAGACTTCAGGGACTATGCCTATCGGTGGAGAAAAGAGGCGGCGAGAGTTTGGCCTCCCATGAGAGAAGAAGAGATAACCGCAGTGTTTATGCACTATCAAGAGTCAGAGTTTTATGACAAAATGATATCAGCGGTTAAAGCCAAGTTTGTCGACCTGGTTAAGATTGGTAAAATTGTCGAAGAAGGTCTTCGTAGTGGCAAGATTACCAAGGCCTCGGCATCCTTAGGGTCAATAGGATTTCCCAATAAAAAGAGGGATGAAGTACTTTCAGTGTCCTCCAGTCCTAGCACGAAAATGAAGAAGCCCTTCAGAGCCAACTATAAAAAGTCACTTGTTCCAACGACCCCTCCCCCAGCTCCGCAAAATCCTCAAATGATTTACTATACTCAGCCCATATACCAAGCTCCATAACCAAATGTGCAGCCCATTTACAAAACTCCGCAACCAAATATGTAGCCCATTTACCAAGCTCCTCCCCAAAACTTTCAAGTATATCAAAAGGCTCTCGAGAACCAGAATAATCGCCAGGTTCCCCCTCCCGCCAATACAAATCTCCCCCATCCGAATTTGGAAAAGAAAGCTCCTCAAACTTTCACCCAGGTAGCTGAAACCAAAACCCAGTTATATAAGAGATTGAAGGCTGCTGGATTTACCCAGCCCATTCAACCCAAACCTGCAAATCCTGACTCTCATTTCTTCAGGGCTGATCGATATTGCGCTTATCATTCTGGAGGAGTCGAACATGATACCAAATATTGCCTTAACCTAAGGCATAAAATTCAGGATTTGATTGATCAAAGAGTGGTCACACTACAAATAGCACCGGCCAATATTAATAATAAACCGCTCTTGAATCACGAAGGAGCCACTGTTAACATGATAGAGGTCGATGAAGAATGGGTTATGGGTAAGTCAGTAGTGCCGGTTAGCCTTAAAAAGTAGGAAATGCCTGAAAGAGCTATAGCTACTTTGAGTATTGATGAGCTATCTTTAGAAGGGGTAATGCGCAACAAGGCCTTGCACGTCACTATTAAATATCAAGGGAGGATTATGAATGGAGTTTTGATTGATGATGGTTCAGATCTGAAAATTTGCCCGCTATCCACACTCACTCAGCTAGACTATGATCTGAGAAAGGTTCGCCAGAGCAGGATCAACGTGAGAGCCTTTGATAGGGGTTAAAGGGATACTATCGGGAAAGTCAGGCTATACATCCAAATGGGACCTACCGAGTTTTGTACAAAATTCCACGTCATGGATATTACCACCAGCTGCAACTTGATTTTGGGAAGACCATGGATCCACGAAGCTGGAGCCATGCCCTCAACTTTGCATCAAATGGTAAAGTTCATCTGGGAAGAATATGAGGTGGTGATCCACGGTGAAGGGAGTCACCTATGCCGCCCTAATGGATGTGTCCCTGTGATTGAGGAAATCTTGAGAGAAAGCAATTTCTATACCATAGAGATCGTCAATGCCATAGGAGAGGATCTTGCTCCTCAAATCCCCATGCCACTTATCTATAAAATGCTCGCGACTATGATGCTGAAGAGCGAATATGAACCAGGCTTCGGACTAGAAAAGAATTCCAAAGGTATGACTGAACCCATAAGCGTCCCCGGACAATTGACCAAGCATGACCTAGGGTATGTAGCCCGAGAGGATAAATCAAGAATTGAAGGGAAGAAGCAGTCAGGACCGCTTAAGCCACTCCCTCACTTATATCAGTCATTCCCGGTGCGTATCGGTCCTCCAAGCGACGGGTTAGAGGACGGAATAGGAAAGTTGTCCAAGGAATGCGATGCTATAACAGAAAAAATCCTCAAGGCAGCCATGATCAGGGATGCCAAGCCCGGCGAAAAGCTGCAGAATTGGGTCGCAACTCCCCTCGTGACTCTCCACTTGTCTGGTAACCATAAGTTAAAACCTGCCACTGGCATGTCATATCAAACTGGGCTAGATGATGATAATTTTGAGGAGTATGTTGAAGATATCATGGTCCTTGAATAAACAACCAAGAAGTCTAAGAACTTTGAAGACCAGAAAGGCCCCACCTAAAAGAGTTTGATGTGGTCAATCTGGGAGGAAACGGTCAAGTTGAAGAAATCAGTGTCGGTGTTCATTTGTCAAAGGCACAAAAGAAAGAGCTCATTAGTCTGCTCAAGACATACATAAGCATCTTTGATTGGTCCTATAATAATAGGACAAGAATGAGCACAAACATCATCTCCCAAAATTTATTGGTCAATCCAGAATTCAATCCAAGGAATGGACAGTTAATCCTTCCCTCCCACGAGACAAATGAAACTTTGCACCAAATTGGCAAGGACTGTACATCATCCAAAAAGCTCTATCTGGAAGAACTTTGATTTTGTCCAAGATGGATGATCAAGTATGGCCTAAGCCTATATCAATTCCGATGCCGTGAAGAGATACTATGCCTGAGGATAGTTTTTCTTTAATTTTCTTTCCCTGTAATCGCACTTTCTAATTGTAATCATTTTGCACTTAGTAAAAGCTTAAAAATTTCCTATCCTCTTTCTACGAACTACGTTTGACCTGAATTCTCAAGAATGAGATACGTAGGCGGCCTGTGTCGGCTTCGGTCAACCCCTTAGGAAAATCTATCTTTTCCCCTCCCTATCTACGAACTACGTTTGACCTAAATTCTTAAGAATGAGATACGTAGGCGGCCTGTGTCGGCTTCGATCAACCCCTTAGGAAAATCTATCTTTTCCCTTTATCTTGAACTACGTCTGACCTGAAATCTCAAGAATGAGATACGTAGGCGGCCTTTGTCGGCCTCGGTCATCCCTTTAATTATTTCTAACATTTTCCCACTATGAGTATGGGAACTACGTTTGACCTGATTCTTGCCTTAACGGGATACGTAGGAGCCACAACGGCTCGTTCATATCGCCCAGGAAATGGAAACTGGGGCAGAATTTTTGAGAAAGGAATCTCAAAAATTCAAAAGGCGAAGATCGTCTCCAACAAATTGAGATACAAAATGTGCCGAAGAGCGAACAAAATAAATATCAAGAAAGAGTCTCGTAACTCCCACAGAGTCTCAAGTCCCTTGCCAATGGAATGAGATTCATAGCAAAATCTTTAATTGGGGCAGAAATTTTGAGGAAGACCTCAAAATTTCCACCAAGCTTCATTTAAGAGTTCATAAACAAACTCCGAAGAATTTTCCAACACCGAGAGATCATAGTCTACTTCAAAAATCCCTAGTTCGAGGTGGATTAATCCCCAGCTGTGACAGATTTCTTGAAAAATATTTTAAACTCCCAGCTAGGATGACAAAGGATCTTCAGAGTCCATCAGCAATATGTAAGAAACGTCAAGGCCTCGAGTAAAGGACATTCGTTGAGCTTGCACATGACATGACAGGCAGAAATTTTTCCAAACTATCCTTTTTCAAAACCTTTGTTTTCCAAAGAAATTGTTTGAAAATCTTTACAAAAGATTAGTTTTACTCCTTTAATTTTGATTTTTGTCTTATGTCTACCATGACCCGGGGAGTCGAAGGTGATGAGTACCCGAGAATGGAAGCATTAAGAAGAGACAAAGTAGGGAGCAGAAGATCAAAGGAGATCAACATAGACCAGTTTCGCCAAAAACTAACAAATTCTCTATGGATGCAGGTTGTCCCCAAAAGTATGTTGGCAATCAGCCCCTCGTTGTCCAAATGCAGTCAAGGAAATGCAATGAGACCAGATACCCCAAAATTTGGCAAGAAAAGCCAAAACGGTGGGAAGAAGTCCAAAGTAGCAAAACTCCTAGAGTGAACAAATATTCTTGTAGTTCACAGAGACTACTAGACAAAGAGAGACCGACAGCGTCCTCAAGTCACCAAGCAGATCGGGACATTTTGGGCAACTTCAAATCAGGACACCAAATGAGAGATCGGTGACATCCTCCGCCAATCCCCATCAAGTCAAAAATCACCACGAATAAACGATGTTCAAAAATGGTATTTATGGCTGTCCCCAGAAATGGGCGCGACCATTTCCTTCACATTTAAAACAAAGTTGTTTTGATTAGCTTCATAGACGTTGTCTTTATAGTTTTTCAAGTTTGACTGTGGTCGCTAGTAAAAGTGACGCTGTGTCTACTAATTATTTACCTTGAGCACAGGTACACATAAATGAGTCAATAGGATAACACAAAAATTGAAGGTGATGTTTTTAGCAACTGCTACGCATGTCATCGCACGATCATCCACATCATTGTCATATTTGCATGTCAAGAGGACCTGCCAAGAGGGCTATAGCATATTTGCATGTCAAGAGGACTATGCCAAGAGGGTCATATCATATTTGCATGTCAAGAGGACCATGTTAAGAGGACCATGTCAAGAGGACCATGCCAAGAGGACCATGTAATATTTGCATGTCAAGAGAACCATGTCAAGAGGACCATCATCATCATCATTAATACTGCAGATACATTCACTGCGAGTATTATGTCCCTCTACCGGCCGGTTTCAAAGAGGATGACATTCAGAGGTGTCCTTAAGTCATACTGGCTGGCGGGATCGACCCAAGAGCATATCTATATCCAAGATCGAGTACGACGTAGGAGTCTAACGTTGAGGATATTTTCATTTGCATATTTATGCCACAGATATTTATGCATCCTTATCATTATGCCAAGTCTGGCGTTCAACATATTTATATCCGATATTGCGTAAGACAGATGAGTCTGACATTGAGGATGTATTTGCTTTCTTGTTATTATGCCAATCCTGGCATATTTATATCTGATATCGCGTGAGACGGAGGAGTCTGACATTGAGAATATTATTATCATGCCAAGTCCGGCATCCAGCATATTCATATCCAATATCGCATAAGACGGTGGAGTCTGACGTCGAGGATATTTCTGCACCCTTATTAGAGACAATAAAGTCTCGCTCTGAAGAATTCTTATACATACAAGAGCATCAAATCGCAAGTGGCAAAGGCCTTGTCACCCCGATAATCAAATATCATTTGCCATCGAGATCGAAAGTATATAGTCCGAGGGATGTCTATAAGATGCCATCCTAATTGGACGATGAACTGAATTTCCCCAAATTGGAAGGTCAAAGGTCGTCTATAGTTCACAACAATATCTGAAACCGGATAGTGTGTAAGATTGCCCAAAACTTAACAGACTAAGAGTTATCTGTAAGACGCAACGGTATTTGAAATCGGATAGTGTGCAAGATTACCTGAAGATTGAAAGTTCAAGGGTAATGCATAAGTCGCGATAATATACGCAATTGGATAAAGTGCAAGATTACCAGAACTTTGACAGTCCAAGGGTTATCTATAAGCCACGACATATCCACGTTGAAATTGTGCAGGACTACCCAAAGTCTATCAACTCAAGGAAAATCTGTAAGTCACGTTACATTCAAAATCGAATAAAAGTGCAGGATTACCCAAAAACTGGTAATTCAAAGGACGTCTGTAAGCCGCCTCTATCTAAAGTCAGATGATGTGCAAGATTACTCGAAAGTTGGCAAGTTAAAGGTATTTGTAAGCCGCCTCTATCCAAAGTTGGATGATGTGCTAGATTACTCAAAGCCTGATAATTCTGGGAATATCTGTTAGTCGCGTCGATACCGATGGTCCGCAAGATTTACCCTAAAGGCATATGCAAAGACTATTGTCAATGACCACGAAGGCTATCACATTCGAGAGAACGCTGCAAACGGTTGCAAGGACCATTACATCGTAACGACTACGAAAAGTCATCATACTCAAAAACTGCCACAAAGGCAATCCTATCTGATAGCTACGAGGGCTATCATATTTTCATCACAGAAGTCGCTATTTCCTAAGACAGAGACAGGAAAAGACGACATCTGCTTCAAAAGCGACAAATGAGAAAATGAGGTACAAAGCTATCTTTCTTTATTGAATTACTTTACTACTAACCATCTTATTTTGTTTCAAAATATTGCCGAGAACATCCAAGAGGATGAAAATCTCAAACCAGAACAACAGGTATGAGATACGTCAAAAAGACATCATAACACGAGATTCGAACGTAATCTCAGGATGAAGTATGCCAAAGAAACTACCCTCCAAATAGAATTATGTTATTACTAACCATTTTATTTTGAGATCTTGTCGAGAGCATCCGATAAGGATGAAATTCTCAAAGCAAAACCACAGGTGCGGACTACACTAAAAAGGACACATCACAACGTGAAACTTTTTCTTAGCAGCAAACTGGGACATAGTCCGAAGAGGAATACCAAACTCTTTGGACACGAGCTGAGGAACGACTTTCCATCACCTTCAAACCACACCCCTGTCAGAAGGCATGTGAGTTTTTTCTATCTTTGGGTCTTAGTTTCGCATCCAGTGTATTTTCTAACTCACGCTGAAAGTAATATTCCTTCTTCTCAAATCCGGGTGACGATACATCTCGAGCTTTGAAAATTATGTCCAGGTAAAATCTTACTTATAGATGTGAAGAGATCCACATTCATATTTGAGAGGTTACAAGCCTTTTCTATAGCTCAAATTATTCGTCACTCATCCCGAACCAAAGGTTATCTTAACATAAAGATTACCTTTTCCACCAATTGAGTCGAACTACAGGCAGCCTGATTCCTAAGTCCTAGGATATGTAGCCAGGCTCTATTTTGAAAACTCGGCTGCATTCCTAACTCCCCCAATCCCTTTACTCCCCAGCTTTTCGGTCTCTCCGTACTCTGAAATCGGGATAGTTTGGAATTCTTTCAAAAATCGTGCGTGAAATCAAGCATCTTGAACTACAAGTGGCCTAAATTCTTATATAGCCTGAGATATGTAGAAAATTTGATACTGAGTTCGGCCATGATTCCTTGAAATTCGTGCTAGAACCAACAGCTTCCTGAAGATGAATATGTGGTCGGATAAAATTGGGAACGTCAATTCTCTTTGACCAGGGTTCCTTACACTCACCCTACCCAAGGGGAGGAGCAGTTGTTGACACCCAATTTTTACCCGCCACATTGCGAATTAATCTTGAGCCTTTTTAAATTCCAAACAATTTTTGAAATAAGTGTTTTGTAAAAAGGGATAAAATATTTTCCAAATCAGCTTTATAATAGTTTTAAGTAATAATTTATATTTTTTCATATTTTATTATGTGAAATTTATATAAGCTTACTTAAGAAACTATTTTAAAGTTTAGTTTCACAAGAAAATTCTTTTAAGAGATTAAACGCTTGATTTTCCTCTAAATTAATTCAAATGAAAGATTAATTGAATAAATTAATTTCATGATTTTAAAGATATAATTTTGTGTCAAATACAATAATTATTTCAAATCGTTTAAATTAATTAAGCTCAAGAGTTAATTGAAATTGGTTCGTCTATGTTTCAATTCTAGCCTAAATCCCTAAAATTCTTTAAATCCTAGCCGAATATTTCCTAATTCCTATCAATTTGACTACCCCTTTAATTTAAGAGTGGCCACAATTCGCAAAATGTGGCCAAAACTTAAACCACCCTTCATCAGCCTTGTTATCAGCCGCTTGGGCTCAACAACAACACAATATCTGTTATCCCACTCCTAATTTCCCCTCTACCCGCCTGACTCGGCCCAACACACCCTTATCACTCCTAGTCCTCTTTCCTCTTTCTCTTTAATAGAAAACCAATCACTCCCCTTCTTCTTCTCTCTTCACTCAAACGACCACGAACCCAGGAAAACCCTAGGCGCCGCCTCATTTCCCCAGTGTTTCATCATTATTTCCGTACTCTAGACGCGTGCTAGGCACGTAGATCATACCATAAAGGTACTGGTGTAGCGACGTGGAGCACATCCGCCTCTTCCTCGTACAATCCTCAATCCAGATCATCCACGATGGTTACGATTTGATGAGCTGGTGAGCCTTATCCTCAAGAACATTCAAAATCCCTCGGCAAAATCCCAAAAAAAACCCTGAAATCACCCTTTCCCGAATAAAAAAACACTCTAAAAAACTCTCAAATCCTCTCCTATAAATAGCCTCCTTTTTCTCTGATCAGGGGGAGGGATTTTGGAAATTCCTTTGAGTCTCTTGGAGAGTCTATCTCTGGCTCATAAGGATTTTCAAGCAATTTCAAGGCTGAAAAAACCCTAGAAGACTCCTTTGAGCCTGTGATTTTTGGCTAACGAAATTCGTAGTTTGATTTTCTCAGCAAAACAAGCTAAGCTCCGGCGGTGGTGAAGCTGTTCCGATGAGGTTCGTAGTCCCAGACGCTGCTCCGAAAAAGGTAAACACCTCATTTCTCATGTCTTTTCTTCTTGCATAATGTAGAGTTGTTTCTAGGGAAATTTTCGAGTTGATTTTCACTGGTCTTGTTTGAGAATATTTAGTTGTTGTAGTGAAATTAGAAGGGAAAAATGTTAGAACTTTTGTCCTGTTGATTTGAAACTGCTTTCAAGTTGAGAAATCACCAAAATCTTTTGCTAATATTACTTGCTATTTTTCATAACTGTTTGTGTGCTTTGCCAATGTTGCTTCGTGTTGTGATGGAAGAGATTTCCCGTGAAAGTTTGCTTGATTCTCCATATCAAGTAAAACTCATGGAAGAGTGTTTCTTTTCCTTATGTGTTTATTCTCAAAGATAGGACTAGAAATGAAGCATGTCCTCTCTATGATATATATTTCATCTATGAAAGTTCTTACTATAAACACTTAGGATGTAAATGTGATGGTTTTGAGTCTGGTCGAATGGGTTTATCCGATCAAATGACCCAAGTAGGAATCAGATTGACTCTATTTTTTCTTTATTTATCAATGATGTTTGATTAGTATGTGGCAGATTCAATGTTGTCCGAGCATGATTGTTTTCTTGGCATTTTGGCAACTTGATCGACGAAGATTTCATTATTTCTATGTTGAATGAACCAATTGGTTGTATCTATGGGGGTCATGTACTGATTCATAACTTTCTTTTGTTCCTCTTTCATGTTAATCCCTTCAAAGCAATCTGTGGTTAAATAAAAGAAGTGATTCATGTTTATTATGAGTTTTGTTCACCCGAGGTTTCCTTTGAAATTTTTAAGAGGACAGAGTCTGTAAGTTGTTGTCTCAAAATGGATCATCTAACTATATGTTTGAATTGTCTGTTGGTTTGATGTATATGCCCTGTTGGGGTTTCATTTTGTTGATCTCCCCTTCCTCTGGACGTGTATATTTGTCTGCTAAAGCTTTGCCAAAAGCTTCTTTGTAAGTTTTTTTAGTCAATTTTCAGAAGTGAAGTAAGCATAAAATTATTTCTCTGCTCGTTGTTCGAAAACAATCAGTTATAATGCATCTTTTGGTTCAAATTTGTCCTTTGATCTCTACGTTGCCTTATAAATAGATAATTAGGTAGAGTATGGTCATGATTCATTTTAAACTGTTTTACTAGCCGAGTACAAATTAGTTTATTCACAAATTTGCAAGTCATCTTCCTAGGATACAAATAGATTTTGTTTTGATCTTTTAAACTAATGAAATGGTGTCATGAGCTTCCTGTTTGGCCATATATGAACTAGTTCTAATCAGGTTCTTCTCCCCTCTCTCTTTTAACATATACTATGATAATTGCTTTCTTCAGCCATAATCATTAAAAGTCTTTTGCACAATGGGTAATTTGTTGTTCTGTTTTCTTTATATGAACGAACTCTAATTATTTCCCTTTTTTTACATGTGATACCATATCGAGTCCAACTTGGACTCCCTCACCTTGCATTTCTATTGGGCCAAGCCCTATAAAGTCCTTCAAGTCGGCCTCGTAATGATCTAGGACTGGAAGCTAATATTTGGAATTCCAAAATAGTAGCTGGTGCAAGCACAGAAGCAAATGGGCCAATGTCCATTAAGACAATAGCAATAGCAGCAGTCTAAATGAACTGAGCTTGAAGAAACGGGCCAAAAGGTCCAATGCAACGCAGATATAGCAACAGTAGTCCATATGGACTGAACTTGGAGAAAGCTTGGGCTGAAAAGTTCAAAAAATGAGAAGCAAGTGGGCCAAAGCCCAACTAGATTTAGGACAGGACTTTGTTGAGCCAAAAGCTCAATTAAATTTCTTCTCTCCCTTACTCTTTGACTCTTTAATTTGTTTAGTTTAGAGAATTATTATTGTATTAATTGCTCTAACATTTAACTTAGTAAATTTTTCCCAAAAGAGTAAACACTTCTTGTTTAATTTAATCATTTTTATGAAAGCAATCAAAATCTCATACTTTCAATTGTCAAAAATAAGCACGTTTTCCTTTCCGTTTTATATAAGCTCTTTATGTGTTTCCATTTCTAAAATACAAGTATCAATTTTCTTTAATCAAGTCTCATGTACTCAAAATCAAATTAAAACAAGATGTTTTAATACAAGATCTTTTCAAAGTTAGTCAAAATAAGTTATTTTCAAACAAGTTTGGATAATCGCAAGTTAGCAGATATCCCGAGTGCCTTTAAAACCTTCTCGGGATATTAATAAGAACCTCTTACTCTCAATCTCTTTATTTTTAAAATCTTTATCTGCTTAGATTTTAGAAATTTTTAAAGGTTTTCTTATTTCCCTTTAATTAATTAAGTGGCCACTCTTGCTCTTAATTAAAAACATGTCAAAACTTTAACTGGATTTTCGAAATGATTTTCAAACATAAGTCATTTTTTCCGAAAATAACACCTTCTTCCTGTGAAGCTTCCTTCAATACTCCTACTGAAACTATGCACAGCTCAGTAGGCTGAGCAAGCAGTTTGTCCATTTTCCCTTGATGAATCACCTTAACAGTGGGAGGTTGGATCCCCTTCAGTGACACCTTGTTTCCCCAGATAGTAAATTCCATTTTCAACTGACTAAAATTCCATAAGATATCCCCAAGAGTGATTAGCCATTGTATTACCAATACCATATTACACCCCCCAATAGGAAGTATCAACATGTTAGAGTCAAATACCACCCCCTACATCTACCATGCTAGCCCTTTACACACATAGTTACAGTTAACCTTGTTACCATCAGCCACAAATACAGGAAAAGGTTTAATGTCTGATATACAACACCCCAATCTTTTAGCTGTATTGAGATCCAAGAAATTATGGGTGCTTCATGTGTCTATCAAAACTTGAATAGCTTTTCCTTTAACAGAAGCAATGAACCTCATGGTCCTGCAATCATAGCTCTCATTCATAGCATATACTGAGACATGGGGCATAATTGACCCCTCATAATCAGTATCTAGGACCTGTGCCATCATGGCAAACATCTCCACAGGGTTCATCATGCAATCCTCCCCTATTTCTTCTGGTTCTGCAGGTTCTCAACCTCCAAGGAAAACAACTGCCTTTTATTCTTACACACATGGCTAGCACTGAAATTTTCATCACAATTAAAACATAGCCCGTTTGCTCTCTTATCTTTCATTTCACTGGGACTTAAGAATCTTGGCTTAAAACTCCTGGTGTTTGGTGGTGGTGCCTTTGGTTGAGTAGTTTTTGGTATATAATAGCTTGTGGTGGGTTGAGAGAGGGTAGGTTGTTTGAAATTGGTTCTGGGAACAGATGAGGAGGGATAAGAAGAAGTGGAATTGGTTCTAGGAAACAAATAAAGAGGGATAAAAATTTGTGGAATTTGTGGAGCTTTTGGCAACATGGTGGTTCAAAATGTTAGTTTGTTCTTGGATTTTGGCTAAGCTGAAAGCTCTTTGCAAAGATCTTGGAGCAAACATTCTAACAGGCAATCCAATTTCTGGTTTTAATCCTCTTATGAAACAACTCACAACATATTCATCAGCTAATTTAACTCGTGTCAACAATTCATCAAATATGCCAACATAGTCTTGTACAGAAGATACCTGGTTTAATTCTTTGAAATCTCCCCTAGGGTCATCATAGAGTTCTGTACTAAACCTTGAATACAAACACCTCACATATTCCCCCCTGCTCGGACATTCTCTAGTGAGTTTGTTCCTCATGAAGGTTTGGTGCCATTGAAATGCTTTTCCCTCTAGCCTACAAGAGGCCAGCTTAACCTTCGCATTTGCTGGTGTTTCGTCTACATCAAAGAATTGCTCACTCCTGTATATCCAATCCTTTAACCCAGTTCCATCAAACCTAGGGAATTCCATTTGGAAGTTCCTGGTAGGCAATTGGTATTCCTCTCCCCTTGCGAGATTCACCCTCACCCTTTCAGGAGCTTGCACTCTATCTTCAGCTGGCACCTCTCGTGGTCCATTTCTGGGACTTTCCAGAATTTGCACTCCATCTTCAGCCGGTACTTCTCGTGGTCTATTTCTCAACTACTCATTCCCTGCAGCCATAGTCGCAATCAATTTCTTAATCTCATCCATTGCATTTGCAACTTTCGTAGCAACAATTTTGCTCAGCTCTGTCACAGATCCAATGACTCCTTTCATGGATCCCTTCAAACTGTCTATTCCCTTACGCATCTCTTGTAACCTAGTGATGTGATCACCCATTCCACATGTTAGAGGAGCGTAGGCTCTGATACCACTGATATGACTCTACAGAAAACAACTAAAAATGGAAAGTGAAAGTGTTTGTTCTGAGGAACTGCTCCTTGAACAAACACTGAAAGAAGAGAACTTTTAAGAGTAACTTGACTAATTGACTTCTTATTTCTCCAAAAGTGAGGATAATCCTCTCAATACACCCTTTTATAGGCGATTTTACAAGCAACAAAATTTGGCGGGAAAAATAGTTACAACTATTTTCAGGAACTACTACATCTACAGTCCTAACAGAATAACAGAATTCTGGACTGTTCGTGTAACTAACTGCCAGCTCACCTAGTCCTCTAAGTGGGGAAACTAATTGGAATTGAAACAACAACTAACATAGAGGAAAACTAACTGGAATTGAAACAACAACTAACATAGAGGGAAACTAATTGGAATTGAAACAACAACTAACATAGAATTGGGAAAGTAAGGTAATTGGGATCATAACAGTCTCCTTCACTTTTTCTTTCTCTTTCTCTTTCTCTTTATCCATTCATCAATTTTAAAATTTGATTATGAAGTTTAATCTTCATATAGTTTAATCATCAAAGCAAGTTGCAGATTCCATTCGTGATCATCTGTTAAAAAATAAATCACTTAATTTCTCTTTTCTTAATCACCCTCTCCCCATGTAAAAACAAACATAAATAATCAAGATCAAACACTAGAAGTTAGTACAAAAGTTAGGGACAGTATGGGATCGCAATGGTCAAATTAAATCTTTTTCTTCATTGTCAAGATAATCATAACTGAATTCTTTTAAAGAAAAAAAAGGAACAGAGTACTCTATTTTACTGTTGACCCTTCATCACCCCTTTTATCATGCTCTCAATTTCGGGTGTAAAGCAAACTCTCAAGCTGCAGAACAAGCACTTATGATTTCACCGAAAAAGTGGGTTATGTAGTGTAAAAAATAGAAGTTAGGTCAAAAAGTGTAATAATTTTATCCTAATGTAATTTTCCCTTTTATAATACTAATGGCATGTAATGTAACGCAAAATTATGCCTCTGGCAGTGAATGCCAAAAACTGCCTCTTGCCCTTTTAAGTGTTAGAATTGAAATTGAGATAAGAATAAAAAGTAGGGTATCTACCATTATAAGTCATAATGTTTATTTTTTTTAATTCCAAAGTAATTCAATTCTGGATCTAGAATGTTTAGAGCCATAATTAGATAAAGCCTTATGTTGAAATTATTGGGATCCGTTTAGCACAAGTTTTAAGTTGAACCTTAATTCCATATTATGCAATAATGGTTCTTAATTCCCATAACCTAATAATAATTGTTTGATATTTATGTCTTCCAATAATTAAGTGGTCCTTACAAGAAATAATATGTGTGTGTTTAATGTGATATAATTTGTTAGTCACCAAAGCGGTCAAACTAGAATATTTAATATTTACACACATAATATTTATGATCACTTGATGCATGTATTATGTTTCTATAGTTTGTTAGTCATCAAAGTGGCTAAACTAGAATGTTTAAAATTATTCACATGCATAAATTTTATGATATTATATGTGTATTTGTATTCATATAGTTTGTTAGTCACCAAAGTGGCCAAACTAGTATAGTTAAGAAAAATATGTATTCATAAAATTGTCATTTATCTATGAAAATTAATGAAGTGCCTATATTGAAAATAAATAGATAAATTGACTTTCGCTATTGCTGAAACTTACGGATTTACCCAAAGGTGAATTAGTTATTCTATGAATAGTGAATATTATGAGGTAAATTAATATTCTTTAGTCAAATATATATTGTATATCCAAAGATGTCGTATATGTTTGATTAAAAATATTTAATTGCCTATTGAAGTTAAATTGGCATTTAAATTATGGTAGTGTGCCTTAATATCTACCCAAAGAAGAATTACGATATACTTTTATTGTTTTGCTGAATTCACATTATTTTCTGATTTGTGAGCATATATATCTATTTTGCAGTTATTCCTCTTCATTCGCATGCTTCATCTGTTACTGTGTTTAATGGATTGAACTTCTCTGAATGGCATGAACAAGTCCAGTTCCACTTAGGTGTGATGGATCTTGACTTGGCTCTGCTGAATGACAAACCTACTGCCATTACTGATAAGAGCAGTGAGGATGAGAAGTCTTTTCACAAATCATGGGAGCGCTCTAAAAGATTGAGTCTTATGTTCATGTGAATGACTGTTGCTAACAACATTAAGAGTACTATTCCACAAACAGAAAGTGCCAGGGAATACCTGAAGTTTGTGGAAGAACGTTTTCGTTCTGCTGATAAGTCTCTCGCTGGTACACTAATGACTGAACTCACGACCATGAAGTTTGATGGGTCGCGTAGTATGAAAAATCATATCATCGATATGACTAACATTGCAACAAGACTTCGGACCTTGGGGATGAAAGTGGATGACACCTTCTTGGTTCAGTTTATTCTGAACTCATTGCCTCTTGAGTATGGACCATTTCAAATTAATTATAACACTATTAAGGATAAATGGGATGTTAATGAATTGTTTAGTATGCCTACTCAAGAGGAATCAAGACTTAAGAAACAAGGAGGTCATTCCATTAACCTCATGGGTCAAGAAGATGGTAAAGGACTTAAAGTGAAAGCCAACAAGTTTAAGAAGAAGAGAGCACCTGCTAAAGTTCCACAGGATGCTCATAAGGAACTCAAGGCTGATGTGTGTAATTTCTGTAGAAAGGAAGGACACTATCAGAAAGATTGCCACAAACGTAAAGCTTGGTTTGAAAAGAAAGGTACTTTTAGTGCTTTTGTATGCTTTGAATCAAATTTAGTAGAAGTTCCTAATAATACTTGGTGGCTTGATTATGGTACAACTACTCATGTATCCACTACGTTGCAGGGATTCACTACGATCCAAACTACAAATCCAAATAAGGATTTCTTGTTCATGGAAAATCGTATGAAGGCTCAAATTGAAGGCATAGGGACTTATCGGTTGATGTTGGAGACTGGACATCACCTTGATCTATTACAGACTCTTTATGTTCCTTCAGTTTTTAGAAATTTAATTTCTCTTTCAAGACTTGATGTTTCTGGATTTGATTTTACGTTTGGACATGGATGTTTCAATTTATATAAGAATGCTATTTTTTATAGTTCTGATGTTCTTATTGATGGTTTATATAGATTGAAACTCGATAATATTTTTTCTGAATCCCTTCTTGCTATTCATCAATGCTGGAATTAAACCTAGTTCACTGAATGAAAGTTTTGCTTACTTGTGGCACAGACGTTTGGGTCATGTATCCAAAAAAAGATTAAAAAGATTAGTAAAGAATGAGATTCTTCCGAATCTGAATTTTACTGATCTTGATGTATGTTTGGATTGCATTAAAGGAAACCAAACCAAGCATACTAAGAAAGGTGCCACAAGGAGCACCCAACTTCTTGAAATCATACACACTGATATTTGCGGACCCTTTGATGTTTCATCTTTTGGTGAAAAAAATATTTTATCACCTTTATCGATGATTTTTCACGTTATGGATTTATCTATTTGTTGAAAGAAAAATCTCAAGCAACGGACGCTCTCAAAGTGTACGTTAATGAGGTTGAAAGACAATTAGATAGGAAAGTGAAAATCATTAGGTCAGATAGAGGTGGTGAATATTGTGGAAAGTATAACGAATCAGGACAATGTCCAGGTTCATTTGCAAAGTTCCTCGAAGAACATGCAATATGTGCATAGTATACTATGCCAGGAACACCTCAACGAAATGGTGTTGCAGAAAGGCGTAATCGAACACTTATGGATATGGTTAGGAGTATGATGAGTAATTTCTCATTACCAAAATCATTGTGGATGTATGCTCTTACAACCGCTGTATATTTATTAAACAAGATTCCTAGTAAGGCAATTTCAAAGATCCATTTTGAACTGTGGACTGGAAGGAAACCTAGTTTAAGACACTTGCATATTTGGGGTTGTCCAGCGGAGGCTAGAGTCTATAATCCACATGAAAAGAAATTAGATTCTCGAACAGTAAGTGGTTACCTTATTGGTTATCCAGAGAAATCTAAAGGGTATTGGTTTTACTGTCCAAATCATAGTTCGAGAATTATTGAAACCGATAATGCAAGATTCATTGAGAATGGTGAAGTTAGTCGGAGTGTCGAACAAAAAAATGTGAAAATTAATGAGGTAAAGGTAAATGTTTCATTGCCCATGAATGTACCTACTTCCACACCAATAACAAATGTTGTTCCCCTTGTCGAAGAACACTTTGATAATGTTGAACAACATTTGGGTGAAACACTTCATGAAGGAACTAACTCACAAATATCTGACGCAAATGAACCACAAATAGTGCCATTAAGAAAATCTCAAAGAGAAAGAAAATCGGCCATTTCAGATGATTATGTGATTTATTTGCAAGAATCAAATTTTGACGTTGGACTTAACAAAGATCCGGTTTCATTTTTGCAGGCCATAGAAAGCACTGAGTCTGATAAATGGATTGATGCCATGAAATAAGAGTTAAAATCCATGGAATACAATAAAGTCTGGGATCTCGTTGAATTGCCAGAAAGTTCTAAAAGAATCGGGTGTAGATGGGTCTTCAAGACCAAACGCGATACAAATGGTAACATTGAACGATATAAAGCCAGACTTGTTGCTAAGGGTTATACTCAAAAAGGAGGCATTGATTATAAAGAGACCTTTTCACCGGTCTCAAAGAAAGACTCATTAAGAATTGTTTTAGCTTTGGTAGCTCATTATGATTTAAAGTTACACCAAATGAATGTGAAAACTGCCTTTCTTAATGGAGACCTCGAGGAGGAAGTTTATATGTACCAACCAGAGGGTTTCAAAATTAAAGAAAAAGGTCAAATGGTGTGTAAGTTAAAGAAGTCAATATATGGACTGAAACAAGCCTCACGACAATGGTATATAAAGTTTAATGATATCATAACATTGTCAAAGGGCGAGTTTCTTTCTTGTCTTGCCCAAAAACTTTCTTTATTCTGAGAAAACTGCCTTCTGTCTGTTGCCATGGAATGTATAGGTAGGGATTGTTTTATGCTTGGAAAGCCCGTTCCGCGCTCTCTATCCCCTTTTTTTGGCCATGAACCGCTTTTTATCGTGTTCGCCTTCGCTCCGCACCTTTCCTTCCATACGGGTGAAGGCATTCCATCAAGAGCTCTTACGCTAACAGAACTAGGACCGTCAACTCCAACTGTCCTTATAGATAGGCGAAAGTCACCTCCTCTCCTTAGAGTCTTTTGGCTTCCACTCTAGTTGACCTCTCTTGTTTCCATCCCACCGTGAGAAGGTAGAGAGCAAAACCAACTCAGCAAACAACTATTACTATACCCCTATTAGTAAAGCATGTACTTCTTGCAAGGCTTGCTGAGCTTCTTCATGTGACAGACATCGCAAAAGTAGTCCATTGAATAATCGCCGATCGAGGGCATCGTAATAGTATACAATTTTCCTGATGGGTTTCACAGTCGATCATTTGATAGCCCTGTTCCTGAATATACACAGAATAGGGCTTCGATGAGCCCTAGATGTAAAGGGATTCTTGAACCCTTCTACTTCTAAGCAATTAGAAGAGCGCGAAATTGGACCTCCCTCAAATAGATGGATCTGAGATTGATTGTGGAACCGAGCATAGAGAACCGGGATTTAAGGAGATTACCGTTGATCGGTGTATATACCAAAGGATCAGTGGGAGTAAGTTTATATTTTTAGTCCTATATGTTGATGATATTCTACTTGCTGCTAATGATTTAGGCATATTGCGTGAGACGAAAGACTTTCTCTCTATGAACTTTGAAATGAAAGATATGGGTGAGGCATCCTATGTGATAGGAATAGAAATATTTTGTGATAGATCACAAGGATTATTGGGGCTGTCTCAAAAGGGCTATATCGAAAGAGTTCTAGAGAGATTTAACATGAACAATTGTTCAGCAGGAATTGTTCCTATTCAAAAAGGGGACAAATTTAGTCTCATGCAATGCCCGGAGAATGATGTAGAACGAAAAGAAATGGAATCAATTCCTTACTCTTCTATTGTTGGAAGTTTGATGTATGTTCAAACTTACACAAGATCGGATATTAGTTTTGCGGTCGGAATGCTAGGAAGATATCAAAGTAATCCTGGAATTGATCACTGGAAAGCTGCAAAGAAAGTCTTGAGGTACCTGAAAGGAACGAAGGATCACATGCTCATGTATAGAAGATTCAATCACTTAGAAGTTACTGGATACTCGGATTCAGATTTTGCTGGATGTGCTGACACTAGAAAGTCCACGTTTGGTTACTTGTTCCTATTAGCTGAAGGAGCAATATCGTGGAAGAGTGCTAAAAAATCTGTCATTTCTACATCCACAATGGAAGCAGAAGTTGTGGCATGTTATGAAGCCACAATTCATGCATTATAGCTGCGGAACTTTATTTCAGGACTTGGGGTTGTCGACACCATTACCAAGCCGCTGAAAATTTATTGTGATAATACTGCAGCAGCATTCTTCTCCAAGAATGAAAAGTACTCCAAAGGTGCCAAACATATGGAATTAAAGTACTTTACCGTCAAGGAAGAAGTTCAGAAACAAAGAGTGTTACTTGAGAATATTAAAACTAATCTTATGATTGCAGATCCGTTAACGAAGGGCTTACAATTAAAGACATTTAAAGAACATGTTCAAAGAATGGATCTTGGTTGTACTTATGATTGGTATATTTTTATGATGTTTTGACACTCTGAGCTCAATTATGTGTTTCTGATATACATTAATGAATTTCCTTTTTTCTCATAATGGTGTACACATTATCATTTTGAGATATTATAGGATAAGTCTCTATAAGACATTATTGTGGACCATAATGTTATATGTTTTATAGCTTATGAACCTAGTATGATAAGTTGCTAATGTAGTAGTATATGGAAGGGAGTATGTAGCACAAAATTATGTATAACCGCCATAACTCGCATCAGCAGTTTGTCATATTAAGGTATGTATGATGGGCATTATAGAAGAGATTTATTTTATGCGCAACTAATGTTTATGTCGTTCAATATTAATGTTATATGGTCATTGGGCCAAGTGGGAGAATGTAAGAATAATATCTTATTTGTGGCCCAAGTTACTTGTGGCCCAAGTTTACTTGTGACCCAAGTAAAACCATAAATAACATTTAATGAAGAATAGATCTCGTCCGTACATTGGTTACTTGATGAACGTACTGGATTAAGTGTTAACCTCTATAAATTGGTCCTCCCTCCACCCATTAGAGTTACCACATACTCTCTACATCTTTTCCATCGCTGACGGCTGTGGTAACGTAAGGCTAGGGCAAGGAGGTAGAAACCAATTTACGATTAACGCTTCCGCTTCTCTCTGTGATGATGTCTTCCGCATCAGGTATGTTTTCTATAACATCTATGTAAGATTATCGTGTTCAAGATCCTGATGTGTATTAAGTATTTAAACTTACACATGAAACCTAAAAGTGAAAAAAAAATCAGTACTAGTGTTCAAATTACACATTTGGTGAATAAGTGCAAAATGTATAATGCAGGTGATCGAAGGCATAATCAATTAATATGTGGGTTAAATATATCATGTTAGATGACAAGTACATAAATTCGTTACAACAGTAGTGAATTTAATCTTCTTTAAGAGTCCCTTGGACCTCAAGATACGTAGAGACACATGCTGCATTAGAGGATATACACTAATAATGATATCCGGCTGGTGTTTCATTAAACCTTTAGCAACCTCCTGCACACAGTAAGAGAGAAGAACTCTAAGTTATATGACAGAAGCTACTATAATTAGCAAATGTACAAGTTAGTCAACTGTAAGCTGGGCGTATGAGTGTATACAGAGGTTCAAGAAGTCTAACTTCACAGAGAAAATAAAAAGATTATTATTTTTTGAGCCAAAATGAAATTTATAGTGCAACTAAATGCCATGAGATCCTAAGGTCAAAATGATGACAAAATAATCAAAGTAACATGCAAGATAACAGAGAAAGTGGGGAAATTGATAGGCACCCAAGGGTGTGGCCTAGTGGTCAATGAAGTGGGTTAAAGAGCCATGAGACCTCAGGTCTCAGATTCAAATCCTAGCGGAGGCAAAAAACACTAGAAGCCTTGGTTGGTGGACAGAGTTACCTGGTACCTCTCGCGCTGGCCCGGACTTAACAATGTACAATAGGTACGAGAAGTATCAACTATAATTTGATTTGCATTATGAGACGCATAAATTTTAACCACAATAATTGGAGAAGGTCTTTCAGAACCCAAGAATAAACGAAAAACTCCTTGTTACTCGATACTGATTCAAGAATCACAGTTCTATTTTTAAACATATTCATAATCATATTTGAAATAAGACCATGCCAAGTGATTTGTTTATTGCCACGATATGTAGCTCCAAGTCTATAAAAAATTTGCTAGAGTAAAACATGAACGATGGCTTTCAATATTCAAACTCACACAGTAAATTCAGTTTAGTAACCAAAAATTATAGCATACACATTAAGCCTCATAATGAATTCAGTAAAAAAACATTCGACATGGATTTCAAGAATAGATAACATTCGACAGCATGCTAGGGCAACTTGTCCTTTATCATATATCCTGTAACCATTCCCATAGTCAAATATACATTATCATTTGATACTTTAAAATGGAGTAACTTTCCATTTGTGAACATGTTAGCTCGCAAAACAGAAAGTGTTCCTCTGACAATCTAATAGTACAATACTAGAGCTTGGTCTTATATTACTTTTTTGTTCTAATTTATGTGATGCAGATGATATTTGAAGTTGACCAATTTTTTATATTTTTAAAATATTTTAAGTTGTTAATTATTACTATGTTTATTGTATTACATAACTTTGTAGTAATATATGTTACTTTTTTGTTTCAATTTATGTGGCAAAGATGGATTTCGAGAGTCAATTAAATTTTTTATTTGCCTTCTTTTTAGATATATTTTAAGTTGTTAATTATTGTGATTTATAATACTTTTTACATATTTTTCACATAATATGTGTTATTCCTTTTGTTCCAATTTATGCGGTACATATGAAATTTTGAGAGTCACCCAAATTTTTACAAGGTTTTTAGATATTTAAGTTGTTAATTATTGTGATTTATAATACTTTTTACGTAATTTTCAAATAATATATGTTATTCCCTTTGTCTCAATTTATGTAGTATAAATAAAATTTCGAGAGTCAACTAAATTTGTTGTATATTTATTTTTTATATTTTAAATTATTAATTATTGTGATTTATAATATTTTTTAAATATTTTTTGATAATACATATTACTCTCTTTGTCCCAATTTCTGTAGTATAAATCAAATTTGGTAAGTTAACTAAATATTTTATATTTAAAATTATTAATTATTGTGATTTATAATATTTTTAATATAATTTTTTAAATATATAATAAATAAATAAATTAAAATATAAAAATTTAATTGCAGAGTAAAAGAAAATTTAAACCAATATTACAAACTCAAACATACAAATGAAGGACACTTGGCTGCAAAGGGAAAGCACCGAAAAGCTAAGTTTAGGCTCGGAAAGGTTCACACGGAATACTAAGTCAATCTCGACAAAAAGGCGTCCGAACAAGCCCCATCTAAAATATGAGTCCAGTAATTAGGATTAGCCCTACCTTCCCTAGAAGCAAGCCTAATGAAATAATCTCACAAAAAAAGATGAAATTCCCTCTGATTTTGCTTTTTAAATTTTACTTCCTCTGCAAACTCATATTAGTTGGTCATTTTTCTTTTTACACGCATATTAAAAAATTATAAATAAGAAAATAATTTTACTAATTTACCCCTTAAGAAACTTCCTTGGAACTTTACAAATAAGTGTAAACAATTTCAAAAGAATTAATTGCAAGGGTAATATGAGAAAAATTTAATTAATGCTTTTCTGATTTAGTAATGTGACCAACTAATATGGGGTAACTATTTTTTGTATAGTGAACAACAAATATGGAACAAAGAGAGTAACTTTTAAAACTTTTTAGGAATAAATGAAGTATGACAAGTAAATGAGTATTTGATATGTTTTGGATGGGACCCAGAAAGTGAGGAATTTAATACAAAGTAAACCGATGCATATACAAGTCTGAAATTCTGGAAAAAGAAAATATACAAGTCTGAAATGAAAAATAAAAGGGGCCCCACAGGGAGTTAAATTTTTTGACTGATAACAGCAGTCAGCCGAAGAACAAATTAAAACACATTTAATTGTATAATAGGTCACCTCAAATGACTTAAATGTCCCTAGGAAGCAGGCATGACAACGGTGACCTGCTTCCAAGGAATGAGAGAGTATATTCCAATTGCAAGAGTAATTTTTTGAACACAAGTTGAGTCACCAGCAGCACTCATCAAAATTAGCACTTTTTTTGGCGACATGGATATTCTGATTAATTCAGTACCATTAATGGGTATTTCTTTCATCCTTAATAACATACCCATTGTTGTCCCTACAATCAACATTAACTTTGACAAACTCAAGTGTGATTCCCTCACGATATAGCCTAATATCTATATTGAACTAAAGAATAACTCTTCTAATGCCTTGAAATACCATTATTTCTGCTTCTATTCAAACTAAATAAAGGTTGTAATTTAGCCTTTGCCTTCATTTACCATAACATCAAAGTAGACGTAATTAGAGAGCAAACTTGAGTGTGCATCTAAAAGTATAGGTGCTGTTATTGAGTTTATTTGAGTTATCAAACGCAAAAGATCCCAACTTGGAGGGTTGGCAAATTCTTGAGTTACAGACGAAGGCTGTATCATTCTTGAAATTGGGAGATGACAGTATGCTCATAATCAGTATGGAATCCGTAAAGGTCTTTCCATGTGACACAAATTGGGAATTCTTTCCTCTCTTCTAACGGATCTTTATATTATAACAAGAAAATGTTGGCTCTGAGTGAGAGAGGTAGTTCTTGGTGAAATGCTAGGGAATGTAATATGATGAGATTTTTTCTCTTTTTAATGCTCACATCACCTATAGAAAAAGGGAGTAAATTCAAGTGTAAACAACATAAAACACAGTAGTTTGGTCCCTAATTACGTTTTATCCCACTACTTTAAAATATTACATTTTCCCCGGTAGTTTAAAAAGGGAAAGGCGTGTATCCTTTGTATTTTCGTGTATCCTGGATACATATAACCTCTTCATTAATGGTAAATCTGTTTCTATTATGGCGCTTTAAAAGGAAATAAAATATTTACAATTAATGAGGAGTAAATCATTAATTGTAAATCTATTACTATTAGGCGCTTTAAAAGGAAATAACAGATTTACAATTAATGAGGAGTAAATCACGCGTCAATCACTTTGAAATGCATCTGCAGTATCCTCATCTCCACAAACAACTGGAGAATTCAAATTTCAATTTAAAATTACTTGGATACACATCAAACCAGCAAGTAACTCCATTATACAGGATACAGGTAATAATAGATCTCAAATATCTAAGGATACACATTTAAACAGCAAACAACAATAGGTATACTTGGATACACTGTTAACACTGTATCCAAGATTATAAGCTTGGATACATTATAAAAGTGTTAAGGATACTTCCCAATATCTAAGAATATCCACCTAAACAGCAAATAGATATAGGTATACTTGGATACATGTTAATATTGGATACAAGTTTGTAAGCTTGGATACATTGTAACAGTGTTAAGGATACATGTTACCAACATCTCAAATAGCAGGTTGCAGTAGTATTGGGATACATGTTAACATGAATTAATCCTGGATACATGTAACACAAGATTTGCTTACAATGTTATCCCTGGATACGTATTGCTTTGTTTTGATTTGAAACTTTAAATTTACAAAAGTTACACATTTACAACTCAGATAGATATATGTATACTTGGATACATGAAAAATAACACTGGATACATGGTAACAAGTTGGTAACACTGGAAAATAACATCTGGGTTTGAGTCCCTTCTTCTTCAAAGTCTCTAACAGCCGGAACAAAGGTCGGAGAAGGCACTTCATCTTTCTTTATTTCTGTTTCTTTTGACGAACCCTGAAGGACAAATCTCAAGCGAATGCAACTTACAAGAACAAATTAAAAATCAAAGATAACATACTTTAGTCAATAGTTTCACAAAAGATATTCCCAACTAAGCGGGTCGGATGATATCGCTTGGTATAATGTGCATCAGCCCTTGAACCTGGACATCACTGTGATTCAAGGTTTAAGCACGTCTCAAACGAGCTGTTAGCACCACTAATGAGTCTCTCAATGGATTCCAATATTATTAAAACACTGAAGAAGCAAACATCAGATGCCTTGGTGTAGAGTCAATCGTTGATTCGTTATCAAGTAATTGCTCTTATAGATTATGATAACTTAGAACTAAACTATAGTAAAAGTTGAAAAATGAATTTTAATTATGATCCAGCAAGCGCCAATTTTTTTTGAAAAGTGGAGGAAGACCGTGTGGAAGATGGAGCCTTGGTTGAAGGCGTGATTTGGGGAAAACGATTATAGAGAGAGAACAACCATTGCCTTTAGATACAAGTTGAGTGATTTTAGGCCCTTTTTTAGGGATTGTGATGGATACAGTTTTTTAACTATGTAATTTCAATTTAATGGGATAAATGTAATTATTTTAAAGTATTGAGATATTTAGTAATTAGGGTAAGGATGTTTGATTATTTATGTAGTTTTTCCTAAATTCAACTTTAATTCCATAAATTTTGGGCTTGAGAGAGAATCTATTTTGGGAAAAAGGACCTGGGTTGACTCTTTTAAAAAAGAGATAATTTTTAATATATACAATAAAGTAATTAGTTTACAACAAATATAGTCATGTTTTAATTACAAAAAAAATAGCCGAAAAGTAAAATACGCTCGCGTTTTAGCCGCTGTTTGACCATGGCTAAATGGTATAAAATCGTGGCTAAATGGCCCCTTTTTTTGTTAACTAATAATTTTATTTTATTAATTACCAATGGAAATTCATGTATAACTTCTCGAATGTTGTATATGTAATGTATCGATATTGTATAAATAGTTATGTAGTGTATAAAAAATGTATCAATATTGTATAAATGGTGTATGAACGTATATATATGATGTATAAATAGTTATGCAATGTATCGATGTTGTATAAATAGTTATGTAGTGTATATGTAATGTATCGTTATTGTATAAATAGTGCACAAACATGTATCAATATTGTATAAATGGTGTATAAACATTTATCGATATTGTATAAAAATTATGTATCAATTTGCATTGGTTAACTTTGCGCTCTTTAAATTAGCTCCTTCAAGATTAGCTCCTTCGAGGTTGACAGTCGGGTCGAAACAACCCGAAGTTACGCTCTGAAGTGCTAAGCTTAAGGTCCTAGCTCATTGAACAGGGAGAAAACGTGTGTCTCAAAGGTCATGTTAGGCATCAATGGCGTACTCACACCGGAGTTTATGCAGCACTAGCTTTTCCTTGGTGGGGCTAAGGAGAGGTTTGACTTGTTCAAAGCAAACCTGTTAGAAGAAGGTTCATTTGACGCTGTGGTTGATGGATGTGAAGGTGTATTCCATATCGCATCTCCTTTTTAGTACTCTATTACAGACTCACAAGTCCTTTTCGTTCTCGTAAATCTGATTTTGAACTGCTTACATTCATTCTAGGTAGCGCTGAAAGAAATCCAAAGTATAATGGTGATTTCTAGATATTGATAAGAGTATGGTAGTCAACATCTTTATTAGCTTAATATCAAGTAACTTTAGTTATTACAAACTCAATTTCATTTGCTATTCATCAAAGACAAGCTTTCTATTTCACGAAGTTCACGTTATAGGAAGTAGCATTCTCTAAACTCACACCTGGTTGATTCGGGTCACCGGCAAGGCTACCCAGTTTCCGCCACAACGATATCCACATCATCATAACTCAACACCTTCATCGCTGAATACATAACATCAAGCTGTGCATCAAGCATGTTGGTGTAATTCATCGTCGTAGCTTCATCGTAAACCCCATTATTGAGTTTAAACAGAGCATAATCCAGGGATTTATCATTGAACCCAAAGAATGGATACAGACAGATCATGAAGGGCGATTTAGTTTCACGGTGGAATTCAAGAATCGGAGCAACAATTATCTGGTCGTATACCCGTATGGAAGAGAAGAAGAAGATAAAGAAAGAAATAAAAGAAGAAAGAAGAAGGGAAAGCAGCAAATGATTGGAAATTAATATGGCCAAATGGCCAATTAATGTAATAAATGGGTGGGTTTTTTTAAGGTGGGACTATTTTGGGTGTAAATAAGTTTGATGGACTGACATCTTGCCTAATTTTCCCTTTAAAAAATAGTGGCCTATATTTGGGCCATTGGACATTACATGGCCAGTCGGCCGAACAATTTTCATGTAATGGTCATTTCACAATTTAGACTATTTGAACTCTTTATTTAGTTTTTTTTCGCTCTACTTTTTTCTGGGCTAAAAAATTACTTTTTTAAAAAAATAAATAAATAAAATTTTATAAAAATTGTATAATCATTGTATAGAATATATTTACATTTTAATATATATGTATAGAAACTACATAAGATGTGTATAGAAACTGTATAGTTGTTGTATAAAATATGTATTTGCATAAAATATATATATAAACTATATAGAATGTGTATAGAAACTTTATAGTTATTGTATAAAATATGTATTCGTATAGGATGTGTATAACAATTGTATAATTGTTGTATATAATATATATCTAAATAATTGTTGCAACTAAAGATTGTATAGGATATATATAGAAACTGCGTAATTGTTGTATAGAATATGTATCCATATATAATGTGTATAAAAACTATATCATTGGTGTATAAAATATGTATATATATAAGATGTGTATAAAATTTATTTAATTATTGTATAAAATATATATTTGTATATTTGGTATAAAAAATACATGTATCTGATATAAAAAATACATGTATCTGCTATCAAATATGCACTAATACATATATTTTTTATTGAATTTAAAAAATACACTTTTTATAATTGATTGATAGAAAAAAAGAGAACAATAGTTACAATATTATAAATATATTTGATTGTTAAAAAAATAGCAATTAAAAAAATAATTTTTTTCTTAAAAGGAGCTGAAAAAAAACATAAAAAGAAGATGCAGTGAATAAAACAAAAAGTAACAAGATTTAAAAAAAAAGGAAAGATAAGCGGCAGAAAAATTGGAAAGCAGTCTAGCAAATGGCCAGAAATGGGAATTCAAATACTTTAACCATACGTGTGGGATTATTTTTAGCCGAAGGGCTCTTTTTATCCTTGTCCGATCTATTTTTCACCCGCTGAATCCTTGGATCTCAAAGTTACAGGCCCAATAAGAGAATTACTTGAAATACGCATATTGAACGAAATTGATACTGAATACAAACAAATATATGAAATTGTGAAATACAAATATATTGTGAAAACACATATATAAAGAGTCATTGTGAATCAGTGATTAAATTTCGATGAAATTGAATAATAAAATGACTTTGAAATTGGTAGGAGATAATTTAAATTTTTCGCTCTATTTTTTAGTTCAGGAATGCGCAATATCTTCACAAGTTATTACTGTATTCGGCGCATGGAATACAGTGTATCCATAACTAAATTCGGACAAATTATGTAATTATGTAAACTATCACTTCATTGAGTAATTAACATCTATAAAAGCGTGATTTATGAAATTCTCTTAAAAGAATTAGTTTTTTTTCCAAAAGTATTTTTTTCGAAATGGACTTTTGAGAAAAAATCTATTTAAAAGCACTTTTAAAAATTTAATCAAACATTAATTGCTGCACATTAATACTTTTGAAAAGAACCTGATCTTAGAAGTTCATCAAATAAGCTATTAAAAATAAGTTTTTAAAAATATTTTTTTAATCTTATTCAAACACTACAAAAATGCTTAAAAACTATTTTAGTTTAAAAACATCTTTAAAAAAATCAATTCAAACTGGTTCCTCTGAGCACTGTGAATAGAACTATTTGTCAACATAGCCTTAACGTCCTCTACCTCCCGCCAAAACACACGATCTCACTAGGTAGATCAGTCTGGAACTATAAATTCTTATGAGCTCATTGAGAAGCCAAATCTAGCTGCTGCTTCTTTTTAAACTGCAGTGGACGGTTCAGTTGCGCGCACTACATAAAATAAATTTTAATAATCGTGATGTCCAAATAAGCTTGCGGGTACAGAGTAACTCTATAACTGCTCTACCAGAACTCTTTTGACATTTACCGAAACCACTAGACTCCGAAAAGAAATTCATTAATCTATTCACGTATATTATATGTTCTTGAATTATAAATCAGGTTACATGTTATAAGTTATAACACAATCTCAAACCAACCAGCAGGAAATGAGACTACTTTTAAGAAGCCAATAATGAACATTATCAGAATCTTGAAGAGATGAGAAAGGGACCAAACAAAAGATGCCCCCCTGACATTGTTAAGTTACTGTACATTCATAAGGCTCCTTCTAAGGTCTTAAAGGAAAACTAATGCTGGACCAAACATGCCAACAAGCTGCTGGTTCCATCTTTGTAAGAATTCTCATAAAGAGACTGCCCCACAAGTTTCACCTTCTATCTCAAAATCCAAATTTTGAGTCATATAACCATACAATTGTCGGTATCATCCCTCTGACCGGGATTCCTTGGCTGATGGAGAGTCCCTGCACTTACCATATCATGCTACACAGAGCACAAATACTTCATCCTGACTAGCAAAACATTGTGCAGAAAACCTATCCAAGTCCACGGCACAAACTCTGAAGTTCTAGCAGCAGCCAGCTATCGGAACAAATGTGTCTGCTCGCAGTGACATTGGCTGGCAGCTAACATCCTCACAACTCTTGTGGTAGAGCATCTTCTGTACATAATACATCAGATAGCATTGTGAGGCCCTAACAACTTCTTCATCGACTTCAGTTATCCATGCATCGTCACACTTGTACCATTGGTTTCTCAAACGCAAATATGTCACATAGTGACCAGATTCTAACATTCCTGAATGAGTGACCACTGCAAAAATTTCAAATTCTGTAGAAACATCTGATTCATCACTGTCGAACGAAAAGATTCTATTCCCGTATCTTTTTCTTACAATTGAAGATGCTAAATACGGTTTCATGTCCAAAGAGAAAGGAAATTGCATGTGGCGGTCAATCTTTCTGGACATTTTTCTGGTGGGAGAATGTTCAAATCGTTTTATATGAAAGCACAGCACAAGTGGGAGCTTTTTGATGGACATTTGTTTCAATGCGTCTTGCTTCTCCTGACAATTTTCACAGTACAGTTTCTGATCGGATCCCAATTTTTCTGGTCTCGTGAAGAGGTCCAAGCAGCCTACAAGAGATTCATTTGGCTTACTGGACTTACTAGCCAAACCCTTTGGGCTGGAGTTGCAGGTACTCAAGTCAAGAGAAATGTCCATACACGGATCGTGAGTTGTTGAAGTGAAGCCGCATGATGCACAGGTGACATCAGATCTCAAGAGCCCATAGAAAGCCCTATGAGCAATACATTGGCAATCTCCATTATCTGTTTAAGAAATGCTTCTTTATCAGAGACAATGAAGAAGAGGAAGTCACAAAACTCTGGAGTTCTCAACGTCTTAATACATGAATTATCCCTTCTCTCATCAATGAAATTGATCTCAAATGGAAGTACAGACCAAAATTTTCAAATCCCAGAGAGGATAGAGCATGCACATAGACAAGATCTGTACTATATCTAACTGTGTTGCATTTCAAACAGAACTGGATGAACCATTATCTAAGCAACAGACCCCAGAAAACGTCCTGCATAGACAAGAAGGATAAGAGCCATTCTCAGCAAGAAATACCTTTGGTTGCCAAACTTGCTTTCCCCTCTTTGTCATGTATCCTGTCCAGCAATGAAATGAAGAACTCATGAGCATCCTGCTGCTCGTAGGTAGCAAGGTTTTCTGAATGCTGCCACCAACTGCAAACATAAACAACAATTCAATCAAAAAGAATCACATAGGTCTTCAACATGTCAGTCCCCAACCAAGGTTAACAATTTCCACATATAAGCATCCGATCCGATCCAAGCTGGCATATGATGATATCTTAATAGACTTATTTTGCCATGATAAGAGAACTGTAAACTTGCATATTGTCCGGTTTTAGAGGAAATGCACCAAATCTTGGTTATCCAAAAACTCTATGAAGAATCTTCACAAGTAAAAACATATGGTTTCACAATTACACTATAATTGATGAGACAGCTCTAATATTAACTAAACGCAAAGGTTGTGAATTGTGGGGATTAAACGTCTTTTACATTTTTGTAGATCCAGTTATAACCAAGTATATAGTGTCAATAAGTTAAAATGGCGCGCACAGATAGAAAGCGATTCGGAGTTCAATCACAGGAGATAAATCATACTAACAGTAACAGACCTGTAAAGAAACTGAGCAGGACTATAAGGGGTCCGATCACCAGAAAATACAGCTGAGAACATTAGATCAATGTCACAAGGCAGACACAATCGATCCGAGGACATCTTTCTGCAAATTTCTCGGTTATGTCTATCACTAAGGAAGTAATTTCTCAAAGGGGGAGCATGAAGCAACACTTGCAACACAGAATTCATGAAACAAGTATTCCCCAAATTGTTCAGACCCCTTAATCCCAATGGGAAGCACGATTTCGACTTATGATCCCTCCTGAAAAACAATCTCTTCATATTCTTTGAATCTAAATCCATACCAAAACTCAACCTTCTCCTCTTGCTCAATCTCAACTCACTCTCCTCAACCCCATTCTCATTTCTTGAAAATCCCATGATGTGTTTACACATCACAGCCTTATCAAAATCAGGATCATACACCTGATCACAACACACAGAGCAATAAAGCTCCGCCCTTTCCATATCTACTGAAATCTCATGTCCATCTTCAGACTGGCTATGCAAAAGGGCATGATTTGATTCAGGTGACAAACAACACACCACTGATGAACAGATCAAACACATGTATAATCTCCCTTGACACCCACTACAAATACTACATCTGGGGGTCTCTGATTTCGACATCTCCAATGTGGTCCTACCATATGGAGTTGTCCTGAAACAATCTTGGATCAAATTGTATCCACATAAACCATTTTTCACCTTGTAATCTGCAAGATGCTTGCAGGGCTTTGGATTTGTATACAAAGAGTTGCTTGAGCACATACTACTCTTGAATCTTGATTAAATCGTCAAGATCAAATTGGTAAACACCCCCAAAAAGGATTAAAAAACAAAACTTCCTTTGATCTGTGCAGAAACAATCAAACTTAAGCTGAAAAAAATCAAGAAAAAACAGTAAACTGATCAAGATTTTTTTTTAATAAATATACAAATATCACTGAAAGAATTTGAATAAATGGTTGATCTAAAATTGCTAACAGAATAAAAAAAAGATAATTTATTTTGGGTCAGATTCCAATTAGAAAAAAATAATAATGGAAGAGGATGGGAACAGAGAGTTGTGATAGAGAGGAAGGGAAAGAGAGGAGGCGTTTCTTTGTGTAGGAAAGGGAAGACCGACTATAATTGTATTCTCCTGTGGGAGAGAGCACGGGTGTTACTGTGCATCCCAATGCGTGGCGAGATCACGGCCGTTAGATTGTTGATAGTACATATTTTGCACTTACATAAAACCCTAATTTGACATTTGTTTGGGTCCTAACGAATGATGTTTTTTTTTCCTAACATGAATGATGTTTATTGAACAGAAATGAGGACAAAAACAAAAGGCATCTTCTAGTGCAATCTGGCAGTAGTAGGGTTGTGCAAATTTTGGGTCAAATCGATAATTCGAACCGAAAATTTGATTACCGGGTTAATAGTTTGGGTTATTGAATCGCCGGGTCGGTTCTCGATTTTTAACAATAGTGTTATTGGATTACCGGGTCGGTTCCCGGTTTACTTAAAATTTTAATCGATTAACCCGATTAACCGATAAGAAACGATTGATTTAGTGATTGATGTTACCGAAACAATGATGTAGTTTATCATTCAGTTAAAATGACTGATAGAACTTGTACGTCTTGTGATTTTCTTGGTAGAAATGTGTATGATCTTGTTTTGTGTTCTTTATTAAAGAATTTGAACCAAGCTTCTGTTTCGATAATTATGTTACTTGCAAGTAAATTTGAATAAGATAATGTTGTGACTGATGACTTGAGCCGTGTGTGTGTGTCTACACCTTTTTTTGTGTGAAATGTTAACAGTTAACCCGATAACCAACCGATAACGATTAAAAATCGATTAACCAATAACCGATTAACTGATATCTTAACGGTTCTTAACGGTTTAGCATGTATACAAATCGATAATCGATAAGTAAAATCGATAACTATCACAACCCAATCGAACCGACCAATACGCAGCCCTAGGCAGTAGGCTTCAGTTAGAACTTGGAAGACCCATGGATTTTAAAGAGAGAAAATGCAATGCACGAATGATATAGGTGTTTGGTCACGAAAATAAAAAACACATTTATTTTATTTGAAATTTTTGAAGTTGGAGTTGGAGTTGTATTTGTCCATAGTATTTGGAGTTAATATTTAGAATTTAAATAGTTTTTAAATTTTTTTTTTTTTTTTGAACATGCAATATAATTTAAATGGAGTTATTTTATGAAAATAAAAAATTTAGAATTCTTTAAAAAAAAAAAATTGAAAAGTGAAAAAAGTGAAAACACCTAAAATCCCAAATACAACTTCAAGTTGTATTTGATAATTTTTATGGCCAAACATGAATTTTGGAATAAAATAAATACGTATTCTGGAGTAAAGTGAATAATGTTTATGGCCAAACGGGTTCTAATATTATAATATTATATTGTTTCATTTTCTATATAAAATACTCCCTCCATTTCAATTTATTTGACCTACTTTCTATTTTAGTCTGTTTCAAAAAGAATGATCATTTCCCTTTTTAGTAACTTTTTAATTTCAACTTTTCACATGGCATGTATAAGACCACAAGATCAAAGGGCATCTTGGTACATTTCACATATCTTTAATTTATGACCACAAGATTCAAAAGTCTTCTTTATTTTCTTAAACTCCGTGCCAAATCAAAATAGGCCAATCAATTTGAAACGAATGGAGTAGTATTTTTATTATTTTAGTGTAAATAGTAAGATCATGATTAGCTAATACCTCAAATTAAATATAGAATAAAATTAATTTTAAATATTTTCAAAATTATTATCCTTATCCTATATATAAACGACTTCTATGTACCAAACGACTTCTATTATTATCATATAAGTATTGGTCAAATTTTAAAAAAAAATAAGGGGGGGTGGGGGTGGTCCAACTTATCACTTTTTGCTTTTTTAATTGTTTTTTTAATTTTATCAAACACTCAAAAAAGTTTTAAAAGAGATTAAAAGTTGATTTGATCAGATTTCAATCTTATCCAAACGGGTTCTTAATAAGTAGGTCATTAGCCAAAAAAATTTAGATAAGTCATTTAAAAGTAAGAGTGTCTAGTAAGCCCGGTCGAGTCGACAAAAAATTGAATCGACTGGTCCGAGGTCGGGTTGGTCCATTTCGGGGCTAACCGGTCTGGTCCCAAAAAGATTCTAAGTGACCCGTCTGATTTTGGGTTTTATCGGAATGGGCTGGGACGGGTTTCATTAATAAAATATTTTCTGTATTTTTTTTAAATCTATTAATAAAATATAAATTATTTATTATTATTACTTTTATTTATTATTTTAAAAATTGAGTCGGGCTGAATCGTTAATAGGTATCACTAACAATGTGACATTACCAGTTTCAACCAATTTCGAGCTACGAATTTAAAAATTGAATCGATCGATCTCAGTTACGGTAGGCGACCCAAATCAATCCAACCTTTTAACTGTGGGCCGAGCCATATCATATTTTTATCTAGTTGGGCCAATTCGATTATGAGTTAACCCGGCCCGATTAACCCCTTTATTTAAAGTGTAAACAACATAAAACACAGTAGTTTGGTCCCTAATTACGTTTTATCCCACTATTTTAAAATATTACATTTTCCCCGGTAGTTTAAAAAAAGAAAGACGTGTATCCTTTGTATTTTCGTGTATCCTGGATACATATAACCTCTTCATTAATGGTAAATCTGTTTCTATTATGGCGCTTTAAAAGGAAATAAAATATTTACAATTAATGAGGAGTAAATCATTAATTGTAAATCTATTACTATTAGGGCGCTTTAAAAGGAAATAACAGATTTACAATTAATGAGGAGTAAATCATTAATTGTAAATCTATTACTATTAGGGCGCTTTAAAAGGAAATAACAGATTTACAATTAATGAGGAGTAAATCACGCGTCATTCACTTTGAAATGCATCTGCAGTATCCTCATCTCCACAAACAACTGGAGAATTCAAATTTCAATTTAAAATTACTTGGATACACATCAAACCAGCAAGTAACTCCATTATACAGGATACAAGTAATAATAGATCTCAAATATCTAAGGATACACATTTAAACAGCAAACAACAATAGGTATACTTGGATACACTGTTAACACTGTATCCAAGATTATAAGCTTGGATACATTATAACAGTGTTAAGGATACTTCCCAATATCTAAGGATACCCATCTAAACAGCAAATAGATATAGGTATACTTGGATACATGTTAATATTTGATACAAGTTTGTAAGCTTGGATACATTGTAACAGTGTTAAGGATACATGTTACCAACATCTCAAATAGCAGGTTGCAGTAGTATTGAGATACATGTTAACATGAATTAATCCTGGATACATGTAACACAAGATTTGCTTACAATGTTATCCCTGGATACGTATTGCTTTGTTTTGATTTGAAACTTTAAATTTACAAAAGTTACACATTTACAACTCAGATAGATATATGTATACTTGGATACATGGAAAATAACACTGGATACATGGTAACAAGTTGGTAACACTGGAAAATAACATCTGGGTTTGCTCTTCAC
This sequence comes from Jaltomata sinuosa, assembly GCA_003996215.1. Taxonomy (NCBI): domain Eukaryota; kingdom Viridiplantae; phylum Streptophyta; class Magnoliopsida; order Solanales; family Solanaceae; genus Jaltomata; species Jaltomata sinuosa. The sequence goes on along the minus strand of QJPP01002494.1, from coordinate 45,972 downwards.
TGCTCAAAATCATCAATGGCGCTTCGTCGGATACTATCTAAACGCTTAAAACTAGATCCGCTTCCGCCGGTTACGGTTCTAGAAAAAATCCAAAAAAATCCGCCAGTTCCGGCGACTCCACCGGATTCCGTCAACGGTGATTTCTTCATCCAGAGGAGAGAAATCAATCAAGCGGCGAGACTGCCGGAGTTTTTGTCGATTCCGGTGGGAGAAAAATTGAGAGAGAAATTGAGGTCTATGAATAATAATATTACTGGAGAAAGGATTAGATTCGAAAACGATTATAGAGAGAGAACAATCATTGCCTTTAGATACAAGTTGAGTGATTTTAGGCCCTTTTTTAGGGATTGTGGTGGATACAGTTTTTTAATCATGTAATTTCAATTTAATGGGATAAATGTAATTATTTTAAAGTATTGGGATATTTAGTAATTAGGGTAAGGATGTTTGATTATTTATGTAGTTTTTCCTTATTTAAAAGTGAGCCCTTTAGCCTATAATCTTAAAATCTGTTACATTAAAAAAAATCGTTTTGAGATATTGATCTTAGTCCGATTTCAAGAATCTGCTAGAAAAAAAGAGGCTCGATATTTTAAAATAAAATAAAATTAACCAACATATTATAAAAAAGGGAGAAACCCTAAATCTCATTATCCCTTCCACATATACTCTACTGTCGCATCCATCAGTGAAGCACAAAGCTTCTTGTATTTTTTTTGAATTTCTTTTAAATATCGAAAGTTTTATCTTCACATTGTTCACTGTCTCTATCCTCACATTGTGTTATTGGAGCATGAAACTCTATCTTTTTCTAAGCTTTTAGGGTGAACGTTCAGCCGCACTGAAAATGACTTTTAAGAACGATTACCGTCCATTTGATGGTGATTGGTGACAAACTTAGTGACAATCGGAGGACTAATCGGGAAAAAAAATGATCTTTTTCTTTCTTATTTTGACCAAATTTATTTCGAAAGAACAACAAAAAAAGCTTTCGATCAGATATTTTTTTGTTTTCTAGATCTGTGGCAATAGAAAAAAAAACTTTTTTTAAAAAATTTTCAAATCTATTTTGAAAGAACAAAAAACCCTTTTTTTATTTTTTCAGATCTATTCATAAAAAAAATATTTTCTTATTCGAATTTATTTCAATCCAGACTTGTTTCAACCAAAATATTTTTATTTTTGTAATAAATTTAGTATTTGAAAATTGATTTCAGGAATAATTATCAAAGGGAAACAATTTAAACTTATTCAGAAACTTATTTCAAATTAGTTAGAAAATAGGCTGAGGTTCGGGATAAAAATAGATTTTACTAAACATTTAAATCAATCCCAATTACACACAAAAAAATCAGAAATGAGAACTTACTCATTCTCATTATTAATCTAAAGTTAATTAAATAATATATAAATCATAAATGAGAACTTACTTGTTCTTTGGATAGTAACAGCAGAAGATTTGGTTATATCACATTTGGAATCACTGGTGGATGGTATTTGTCGATGGCAACAGAAGAATGTGTTTGAGCAACCCTTATTCCACAGCCTAAATCGTAATTGATAGAAAGAGACAATATTATGTAGAAAATACTGTTTTCAATATTTTTAGTGTCTTTCATTTACATATTATAAGTGTATTTATATAAAAAATATTAGGATAAACTTAATTACCTTAATGGGTCTAAAAGTACCCCTTATGAGTCGGCCCAAATTTGCTACACCTACCAATAACTTAATTCCATTTACAAGACCTGTCTTTTAGGGTTCAACTAATACCTTACCTTAATTATATCATGATTTCTACTCCAAATCATCTTATCCTCATTTATTAACAATTATGAAGATTGAATAATGTTATTACCTTTTAAAGATAAATTTTAAAATCTCCATTGAAAGGTGTTTTTGAGTTTTCTTAAATATTCTAATGATTTCCAAGGATTCAAGTGTTAGGACTAACATTAAGGAGTTATAATTACACCAAAACATCACTAGAATCTCATCTTAATTAGTAAAATCCCCAAGCTCAATCTCAATCTTTTTCTCAAACCCTAACTCAAAACACTACAAAAAATACTTGTTGCCCGCAGCTATTATACTGCCCATGCTACTTCGGCAACTTGTACATTAGGTTTCACGGGTTGTACTTTTCTGATGTACACCTTTCAATAAAATATTCATAACTCTTTATAGGAATGTTCAAATGATGAACGTCTTAGACCGTCAAAAAATAGGCTCAAAAAACTTTAATTTGATATGTAGTACACACCCTAACTTATTATAGATTGAAAGTCATGATTGTTTAAAGTTAGAGTCCTTACGCACATTTGTTTGTAACTTTAGTCCATAGTGTGATTTTCAACTAGTTTGGACCTTAATTTCTTCTAGACCCCATAATCACTTTTAATACACGTTGTATACTTATCATCGAGTCTATTTCATCTTCTTTATATCATTAGCCCTTATTTGGATGCAAATTTATTTAATTAGCACGTGTAAAACTACTTAATAACCTTTAAACATTATTTTTTGGGATGTTACATATTGGTTATACATTGACTGAAAATTGTACCATAAAAGAATTAAATAATACTAGATTCGTCAATATGGACTAGGCATGTCATATTGACCTGGTCCAATCTGCAGTTTAATAGGATAGGGCTAAGATTTTTGAAAGAACATATAATAACATGACTTTTTAGTTCGACCCGAGTAAGCCAGCTAGCCCAACAGAAAAGTTGATGGAATTGGTGAATTCCTTAAAAAAAGAGGAGAGTTGTTATCGCATACCTACAAGAAACTAAATGAACAGTGCAAAAGGTTAGAGAAATAGGCAACATAGGTTATACCAATGTGTGGTAGAATTATAGTATTTTAGGATCGATAGTGTCATCGTGAATTTAAGTATTGTAAACATCATTAGTCCGATCCTTTGTAGTAACTATCCGTAATTAAGCTCGGATCGTGGATGAATGACGTATCCACAAGGGAACTCTTGCTTCCTATTTTATCTCCTTATACGATTTTGGACAATGTTTACCTCATGAACTAACTTTTGGAATTGAGTTAGGCCCCATATCCATTTTCACCTAGAACCAAGGATTTGAGCCCCTAATCTTAAAAAAATTCTTGTCTAGAAGTTCATTAACTTTCTTTTTCGAGAGTTAATCTTAAAAAAAAGAAGTCATTTTACTATTATTGTATGTCCCCACCTTGTTTCCCATGTTACATTGTTCACGTTCCAAATGGTAGGCCGCATGGGGATTTCTCCTTATATTAGCTTGGACAATCAATTTTTTTACATTGCGTGGGCCCAAAAATCTTAGGTAAATTATTTTTTAATTTTTTTTATTGAAAACACCCCTAAATTTGGCGCGAATTATTACTTTCATTCCCGAACTATATCCAATCTTGAAAACACTCTTCATCTTGGCTAAGTAAATTTAAATATACTCCCGCTTTGCCACATGACATAGAAAATGAACTCAATTCCTTCTAGGAATGTGAGAGGCTGAAAAAGTTGTCCCATAAGCATTAAAATACTTTTTTCCTTTAGTTTTTCACGCTTCCAACAATTACATACCATTTCTTCTTCCTATTTAACCTTCTTCTTCACTGAAACTCACCTTAAGTTTGAACCATATTTTTTTTTGTCTTCTACTCTTTAATTGCTAAATTTCTTAGGCTATAACAAGTTTTCTCCTCTTATTGTGTTCATGACTATTTCTTGTAGATGTGAATTTCTGGCAACGTTAAGAATTTTATGATTGAATGACAATTCCGGAAGGAGATTTTGGGGTTGTAAAAATTATAAGATATGAATTAATTTATTTTGCCGAATTTTATTTTATGTATTCTTTGTTATTAATGTCCCGCCATTCAATTTCTACAGTTGAATGCTCGATCTTGTTCCAATTTTTTTGATTGATATGAACTAGAGGTGGGCATAAAAATTGGAGAACCAAAAATCGAACCGAACCGGATTAGTTTGGTTCTTCGATTTTGATTTTTCGGTTCGGTTTCAGTTTTTTTTCCGATACTTTGGTTCTTCGATTTAAGGGTAACGGTTCTTCGGTGCATCTTCGGTGCACCGAAGAACTGAACTTTTATTAATTTTTCTTAAAAACTATTTATATTACATTTATATTATATGGACAGAATGCCCAAAACATATTTTAACCCTAGCGGCCCATTTCCTAAAAGACTTCTAAAGTTCTAATTTCCTATCAGAAGAACATAGCGCCTCTTTCATTGAGAAGACCTCCCTTTCACTGAGTAGTACTTAGCAATCTACATTAATGAATGTATATGGCAGCAGGGCAATGGATAATTCGGCTGGGCAGTGGCTATTCTTAGTAGTAGCACAGCTGAATTCTTATCATTTGATATGCAGCATTGCAACTAGTAGTGTTTTTCTGTTTGATATGCAGCTGGTAGACGATTCACGATAGTGTTTTTTCAGTTTGATATGCAGTTGGGCAGTGATTATTCTTAGCAGTAGCAGTGCTTATTTGTTTCTCGCTTGCACCAAAAAAACTAATTTAAAAATACTGAATCAAATCGAACCGAACTTCAAAAAATCAAATCGGGAGGAATTAGTTTGATTTGGTGTTCGATGCTCATTTTTGCAAAATAAAAAATTGAAGCACCGAATCGAATTTTGACAAAATTTGTAATGACCGGGTTCGTCGTTACGGGTAAACTTTTCGTGCCAAGTTCGAGTTAGAATACTTCCGGGTTGAGAGTTGAAAATTCTGGGCTAGGCTAGCTTCGGTCAGAATTGGATCGAGGTATAGTCAGGGTAATACGGGTAAGGATTAGGTTCGATGTCTCGATTTGAGCTAGTTTTCTGTGTAGCTAAGACATAGAGGAGTCCGGGAGACTTTTCGGAATTGAATTCGGGTAAGAAGATCTCCCGAAATCGAGGTTGACGTGAAGGGGTTATTCCGGAACGTCGGGGATTCAAGGTGTGTTGTAAAAAGGGCTCTTTTTAGGAATTTTTTGAGTTTCTGTCCGTGACGAGCGCTACCGCTCCGCCACAATGACATCTGCTATAGAAGAATAATTACCGCTATAGTGAAAGTCAAGACGGTCAACCTCCGCCATAGCGGTTGACTCTGCTATGACGCTACCGCTATAGCAGAGCAACGGGACCAGAAAACCCATAAAATGAGTTTTTTATTTCATTCTCTTCCCTTCAGCCTAAAAAACAAACGAGATCTATTCCAAAAACACTCCTAGGCTATTCCAAGGCTCGGAAGCCATGGGGAGGAGGGATTCCAGCGAAGGGGACGCGAAACCATGGATTCAGGCCTGCAAAATCGTCAGGGAACGCCTTCATGGAGCCAGAAAGGGCATGGAACAGCTGCTCGGTACCAGATAGGCTAGGTTTCTTCCCAAGAGTAGATTAACCATTTTTATTTCCTATTATTGTGTAGAATGAAAGGGAGAATCCATGATTAGGCCTTCGGGCACGGAGTCTGGCAGATTCAATACTGGTTATGTGTGAATTAGGAATTGTATGGATTGAAGGGTTGGTTTTATGATACGTATAATGTGGATATTTTATTATTTTGGTAGAATAAAATGATAGGCTTGGGGACTGAAATGTTAAGATGGTTCGGGGAACCGGGAGAATGCTTAGGAACTACGAGTAATGGAAATGGAAAACTCCTAGATAAGGTTTTGGGAATGTAAATGGCATGAAATGTAGCTGTTGGTTTTACTAAGGCTAAGGGGAGGTGTTTCCACTCTGTGTTAGGTGTTGGGTAAAGTCTCGGGAATCACATAGTTGCTAAATTAGGCTAAAAAAGGAAATCGTTCATTATATGTCAGTAAGGGGAAACGGGTTGATCCTCGAACCAAGGTTGGACTAAGTCATCCACGGGGAGGGGTAGGTGATGGCTTACGAATTCCTGTGAATGTTGTATGTTTTGTACTCTTATCTAAGTGTTCGTATGAATTGCATGCTTAGAGGAATTGTGTAGAATGTCTAAGGGTCCTATTTTACAGTCTATGAAATGAATGGTGTGTTTCTTGTTGGTTTACAAATTGTTTGCTCATTATTTGACTATGGATTGTTGACATTCGATTGGATCGGGTACCACATCTGGTACATGTATACTAACGGTTGGCTTGGGTACCATGCCTGGTACGGGTATAACAAGTGGTTGGCTCGGGTACCACGTCTGGTATGAGATACTAATGGTTGGATCGAGTACCACGCCTGGTACGAGTTTACTTTACTGCATCATTTCATTGATATTGTTGCATTGTGTGATTGGTGTTGGTTCCATGAGTGGACCGGGCTGTATTTATAAATTGTGATACTACTTTTGGTCTTGGTGTAGGCCGAGTAATTATATTGTGAGTTTGATCTTGGTGTAGGCCGGGTTGTTATATTATATTGTGCTTTTGGTCTTGGTGTAGACCGGGTAATTATATTGTGAGTTTGGTCTTGGTGTAGGCCGGGTTGTTATACTTTATTGTGCTTTTGATCTTGGTGTAGGCCGGGTAATTATATTGTGAGTTTGGTCTTGGTATAGGCTGGGTGGTTATATTATGTTATCAGTTCGTCTTGGTGTAGACCGGGTTATGATGTTAACTATTAGTTGGTGTTGGTGTAGACCGAATTATCATTTTAACACCTAGATGTGTTAGGGGGATTCGAGTGGGTTCGGACTATGTAAAAGAGGTGATAAATTCACAATTTATTATTGTTAAGTGTGTTAATGACGGTCAAGAATTTGTTGTGCTTAATAAGCTAAGGATGGGTCTTGGTGTAGACCGGGTATCCTGTTGAACACTTAGGTATGATTAGAGGATCCTTAGAGGGTCCGGGTTTCGGGATTAGCAAGGGATTTAGATATAACTCTATTGTTGTCATTGAATGTGTCAATGGTTGCTAGGTGATTTTCATGTGATTGGTCAATTGGGAGTAAGACGGGAAGTCTGGGGTTGTAGTTGTGGGTTGTTATAGCCAGGATGGAAAGTTGTTCGAGAGGTCCGAGAAGGGCCGGACACTCGTAAGTAATACTACGGGTATAAGTGATTTGGTTGGGCAGTTAGCCGGGTTAAGTCTGAATATCTAGTCAAGGCGGTTGACTTGGGTAAGGGAAGGGTAGTCCAGGTATGGACATTGTTATTGGTAAGGATTAAGTGAGACTTGGGAAGTCTAGGTGACAAGGCGACTTGGTAAGTCTACAGGTTAGGAAGGTCGGTTCTGAAAGGGGGAATTGATAAAAGTAATGTTGAAGGGGTGGAACATTTACATTGTGCATTTTATCTTGATTTTTATATGATGGTAGGAGTAAATTTGGGTCAGCCGATGATGCCTACCAGTACGTGTATTTGTACTGATTCTACTCTTGCTATACCTTTTTGGGTATAGTCTGGTTGCAGGGTTGGTGATGTTTCACAGGTTCAGGATTGCGGTGATCTTCCAGCAACTCCTACTTCCTTCTATGGTGGGAGTTGTGTCCATTTTATGTTATAAGCTCATCTTGTAGAAGCTCTTGTACCGGCTTAGACTAGGTTCTGGGGAAGATATTTATATTGTTAATACATTTTCGCAAGTTTTAAAGGTTGTGTAATTTTCGAAAGTTGTTGTATAAATTTTTTTCAAACGTTTGTAAAGGGATTCCTCATGTATTGAGGGACTTATTTAATAGTTAATTTTCTTTTCCGCGCCTGTTGGTTCGGGTGGTAAGAGTTCTCCTATATAGGTGGATTAGAGTAGGTGCCCGCACTGTCCGGTAATTGAATCGTGACAAAATCGAACCGAAGTACCGAACGCTCACCCCTAATATGAACCACCATTTCTGGGTCAAACTAATATTATTTTTCGGGGTCTTTTGAAGAAGAGAAATAAGCATGAACAAGAGTTGAAGCGGAAAAGAACATTAAAAATTTGTCTATGTATTAGTGTAGTATTTAATTTGATATTTTATTTAAGTATGTAATTCTTTTATGGCTAGTATTCCTCCTTTTACCCCATAACCCCAACAAAGGAGTGAATCAGTGAAAGAATGTGAAGAGGTTGATTTTATAACAATCCAGATTGTGGAAAATATCAAAAAAATGTAGAATCTCATTCACCTAAAAGTATAAGATTTAAGAATTATGTACCTTGCTGAATTTTTTTAGTACCTGTGTCCGAAACATTGAAGGAGATGTATTTTCTAGTGCATTTTATTTTAATTTTGTCACTGTTTGATTACCTCTGCCTAATGGAAATTTGCAAAGCTTAGCTATGATAGATCGCCTGAACTGGAAACAAAAGATTTACAAAGTAATGGGGTTTGCCATGAGATACCTGTGTGTTATTTATTCTATTTGTCTCAATATCTAACTACCTTTGACACGATAAGCTAAAATATCACATCTGGCAGTAGAGCAACTTTCATGTTTATGCATGGTCAAATCACAACACTAATGGTATAAATTTCACAATACCAATAGCTAGACATCAACATAAACATCAATAGTTCAATATAAATCAATTGGCAAAAATACTGTTAAACATAAACATCAATTAGATATTATGATAGTTTAAATCAAATCTTTAAAATAGCACTAATTATCATCGGTAAAATAAAAATTGGCTAGTAAAATAACATGACCTTAAGTTATTTGTTTGCGACCAATTGCCATAAAAAACTACCAAGATACATTCTTGTTTGTTACATACACAAATATCAGCAAAAATAACTAACTTAATAATAGAAATCTAAGATGTTTTCTTGATTAGAAATGTTTCAGTTTGTGCTCTTGTTTGAATTTCAAGAGCCTTTGATCTTGCTTGGACTCTATGTGTAGCACTTTGCATTTGGAGTTCTCGTTGGGTAATTGCCTTCTTTCCTTTTCACTTCAAGCCTTTGCTTGGTTTGTATCTAATATCTCCTGTGATTTCAGCAGAATTCAACACCTTATGTGTGGAGGACAATCTACTGCTAGGCATTCCTTGCTGTAATTAAAAAGAGAAGTGTCATAAAGTGACTAAAAACAAGACTACTTCTAAAGTGATTGACAAATACTTACATTTACACAAGTGTAACCAGACTCTGAAACAAATACACCTTGTCCAATAATTTTTGGCCTCTTGTAATTAGTTTTGCTCCCTTATTCTTGAGTGTCAACAACATTACTCTTGCAATTGATGAATGTTAGAAAGTATTAAACTAAAACATAACAAGTTAATATTGACATATTTATAAACTGAAACACAATAAGTTATTAACTAAATAAAGAGTTACCTATGTAGTGGCTTGAGGCCTCGGAGGGTTTGTTGTTTTTTCCCTCCTGGATGAACCAGTAGCTGATGTTGGTGGTGCTGAGTATTTCCTTCTTGAAGGGGCAACAGGTGCTTCATTGGCTGAAGTTATTGGTGGTGCTGTTGAGTTGTTAGTTACAGTTGTAGAGCCTCTTTTATTGACTGGACAACCTCTTTTGTTATGTGTGCATCTTTATAACTGCATGAGGCTCTAACTTTGAGTTTGAACTCTTTGACCACATTTTCATGCTTGGTACAGGTTGTATGAAGTTAGAATAGGCCTGTAGATAGGTTTTTATTTTGTACCAGTGAACAATTGACTCAGCTGGGTTAATTCTCGTGTAGTGCATTGATGCAATGGTATGTGGATAAGGGTTTCCCTTTAATTGCCATGTCCTGCAGCTACAACATCCTCTTTCCAGATTCACAATATGATCAGTTGCACCCTCTTTCAATTCAAAACCAAAGTCTTCATTCCAATGTAATGTACATCTCATAGACCTCTTTACATTAACATTAAACACTTTCAATGCTATCGGAGATATCTCATCTACCCAAGTTGCTACAAAAGTCCTCGTTTTAGCAATCCTATTCTCACCTTTGTTCTAATTTTCTCTAGCATAGACACAATTGTCTTGTGTTTAGCTGCCAATATCCAAGCATTAAAACTTTCTGCCATATTATTGTCAATACTATCACATTTGGAGAATTCTTTGAAGTATACTTTGCACCATTTTTCAATGTTGTATGAGATAAGATCTTCCACAATATCTTTACCCAACTTGCTTACCTCATCCAACCTATGCTTCAATTCAGATTCAAATGTTGCCTTGGCATACTTTCAGAACTTCTTCCTCCTCTCAATACCCCTCCAATTTCTTGACCAATTTGACAGAACGTGTCTAGCACACATTCTATGCTCAGAAGCAGGAAACACTTCTTTAAAAACAACAATTAAACCCAACAAAAATATTAAACAGAAGTAAGTATTTGCAAAAACAATAAACATAGTTAATAATTTCACAATAGATAGTAAGTTCATACCTTTTGCATGTCACTTAGTATAGTAAGTTGATCCCCATCTCCAAGTTGTAGTTCATCTTGCAACAATTTCATAAATCATCTCCATGTTTCCTTTTTTTCTATCCCAGTAACAACCCAAGCTATTGAAAATATTTGATTGTTTTCATCTTTAGCAACTGCTACAAGTAACTGGCCTTTACATACCCCCTTAAGAAAACAACCATCAAGACCTATACACTTTCTACAACCATTCATGAACCCCAACTTCATAGCAGCAAAGCAAATATAGAAACTAACAAACTCTTTTTTTCCATCTTTCTTATCAATTACCTTGACAACATATGTGCTGCCAGGATTAGTTTCTAGCAGAATATCCCTATAGTTAAGCAGTCTACCAAACTTAGCAACATGATTTCCCACGATTTTTTTCAACACTATTTTTCTTGTCTTCAAACAAATTGACTTTCCCACATAAACCCCAAAATCTTTTCTTACCAACTCTTGTATTTCCCACCCTTTAATTGTAGGTTGAGAAATGATTCTTTCTTTATAATGCGTGGACAGAAATTTAGAATCATACAAGATATTGATAGTGGTCCTATGGCGTCTGTATCTAGGATTGTATGTCTTGATTGTGAAGTTTGTACTCCTCACTTCCCTGCTAGCAAGAATCATCCATGGACAGCCTTCTTTGCACCTCACCTTTACCCTTTTTTGATAATTCTTCTTCTTATCTAACTGGACCCCTTTCCCTTTCTTTAATGCATATTTGGTCAAAGCTTCTCTGAACTCTTTAACATTTTCAAATACATGACCAACCTGCTAGATAACTTTCTCACAATCTAGATCATATACTATCCCGTTACTCTTTCTCCTTGCCTTCAACTCCTCTCCTTCTTCATCATCACTAACAGGTTCACCTTCAGATTCACTAACAAAATTATCTGCATGTGATGAGTCATAATATGGATCATCATCATCACCTCCCAATGTGTCCCTCAATTTTTTTTGTTTATCAATGTCTTCATAGCCTTCATCTAAATCAACTTCACCTAGAAATTCTTCTAGTTTCTTCTTAGCATCAACCTTAACTTTTAACTTTTTGATTTTATTGTATTCCCTTAGATATTCTCTCACCACCCTAAGTTCTTCATGAACATTACTTCCATAATCATCAGAGAGTTCAATTTCAGATTCAGACCCATTACCTCCTTCTTCAGAATCACAAATAGAATTGTTTACATCACCACCAGTCAAGTTATCTTCCTGATTTTCACCACTGGTAACTTCTTCAGCCCATTCAAAATTATCACTGGCAGCTTCTTCAGATCCTTTAGAAGAGTGTGGAGAAGAAAAGTTTCTTAAATCTGGATCTGTAGTTGGTGTAGTATAAAGTGTTGATGGATTTGAAATAAATATACTGATAGATTTTCTATTATCTGCACTTGTCTTTGATGACTGACCATCACCATACCCACCAACCACATTATCACCAGTAGGCCCCATATCCTCCTCAAACATAGAGTCATTGCACACATATATTTCTATTGTATCCCCATTATTTAACAATACATCAAGGTCTAACAAATCCCTATCCTTTGTCAATATTATCAATTGACCACCCTTAGATGCAATATAGGTGGTTCCTAACTTAGTAACCCAAATCCCTTAGCAATATCTACTAGTTCAGGTATAGACAAATGAACAAAATCAACATTGAATGAGTATTCAGTTCTACTCCCAACATATATGGGCCCTACTTCAATTACCATCGTTCCTCCAATTTTTCATCTAAAGTTAAAGTATATAGTAGCCATTGTAGAACCTACAGATTCAGTCAAAAAAGCATAAACTAATATGAGTGATCTTACAACGTAAGGCAATTAGCAAAAGTTTAAAGAGTGAATCTACAGTTTAAAGTATATACTCTTTCCTTATCTTGTCCTCCTTTTATGTTAAAAAGTCTCACTATTTCTCTTGTAACTTGATCTTTCCACAATTACAAGAGTTACCACATTTGTCAACAGTTGAAGTTTTCAAAATTTATACATATATTGTACAAATGTTAACTGGAAAAATATAATTAGGAAAGGAAGAGAATCTCTTCTAAGAGAAATTTTCAGCTCAAAATTCAAGAATGAAGAAAAAGTTGTTTTTTTTTGGTCAAAAACAGTAAACAAATCTCATAAACAAGTCTAAAGCTATTTTAAGTACTTCAGTTAAAAACTCAAAATATGCAACCTATGATATGAGAGAACAAAAGTGAGCAGTAACTTCTAATATCTAATATCTGTATACACAAGTAAAGTTGGCAATTTAAATATATAATACAGTTCATTTTCTTTAAAATCTTTCAACTCTTATTCCAAATCACTTGTCTTAAAGAATGATGTTTCCTTTATATTCTAAAGTATCACCAAACACTATCTTCATATCCTAGAGAACTCCGCTTTGTACCATTACCATATATCACATGTATACTACTATATTCAACCTTCCAAACTCTAAAAATGATTTTTAAAGGCAAATGAAAAATCTTATCGAAATAGCTTAAAACAACAGGAGAATGAAAAATAGGGTACAAAAAATCAACTGACAAGAAATTCATAGCACCACAAAAACATTCAAGGTTTTGAGTGGGTAAAGCAAAGACAAAAAAGATTCACAAAAATGCAGATCCATAACACAATATTCATAAAAAACCCCAGCTCTTCAAGATTTAGAGTGATAAAAAAGGGAAAAACAAATGCATACATAAAGATTTATAGACATTTAATTCAGTTATATGAAACCCTAATAAAAAATTGAATCTTTGAATCTAAAGAAGGCACTAACCTTTTAAGAAAACATGAGATACTTGACGAGATGAACAGAAAATGCAGACAAACAAAGCCCTAATAGCACCTAAATCAAAATCCTAACACAACCCAAATCAATGACTTCAACCACAAAATTGAATAAATGACAAATCAAAATGAGGAGAGATTCTTACATCTACTTTAGTCAATGATATCTAAGTCTAAAACCCTTTGATTTCCATGGAAATCAAAGGGTTATTTGTGTTGAGAGAATTGGAAGAGTTACGGGTGTTGTGAGGTAGGTGAGAGAATGAGAGAATGGTGAGGTAGGTGAGAGAATTCCGGGTAGGTAATTTTAGTCGGGTAGATTTAGTCGGGTTAAATTTTACTCTATGTTTTTTCTTTTTTGGCCTTTATTTATCTATGTGTATGACATATGCATTACACGCCAGCAGATAAGTTCACATAGATCGCGCGTGATAACACATTACACATGTATAGCAAAGCGAGGGTATTTTTAGATTCACTTAGCTAAAATGAGGGGTGTTTTTAATACTGAGGATAATTCGAGGATGAAAGTAATAATTCACGCGAAGTTTAGGGGTGTTTTCAACACTTAACATGACTAGTTATTTATTCCTTACCTTTTTTTATAACAGTGATAACCTTTTTTTTCTTTACCTTTCTTTGATATCTTGAAGAAGAAGGAGGGGGGAAGGGGGGGGGGGGGGGGGGAAGGGGGATTCTTCAAAATCTAGTGGCAATGCTTTTGACAATAGGTGCTTCAAAATCTAATTTAATTCCCCCTTGTTGGAGCTTTATGTTACGTCTTTAGTACTATTGTTTTGCTAATTATATTTCCTTATCTTTATACAAATAAGTAATTACATGTCGAATCAAAATACTATTCGTCTGTTAGGGTCATGAACTAGTTTCTCTTGGGTATTATTATAGCATGCAACAGCTCCCAAAAGAGAATAGAGGATACTTGAAGATGGATCAAATGGGCATGGCTAGTTTCAGAAGAAGAAAGTTGGAAAGAATTAAAGAACCACGATACAGGAATAAAGCATTTTGGTATATTTGATATATCTTTAATTTAAGATCACAACTTTTTTTTAAAAAAATATTTTCTTAAACTCTGTGTTAAGTTAAAATAGGCCAAAAAAATTAAAAAGAAGGGAGTAGTTTTTTAGGCGATCGTCTGGTGCATGAGAGGGTGTCAGATGAAAGGTTGAGAACCTGGTGTTAATATGATAGCATTATCATAGTCTCTTTTAGGAGGCAGTGACTTAGTTCCTCAAAAACTTTACTATATTGTTGTAGCAAGACAACCACTCAAGAATTTCTCCTTCATCCAAATGTCCAAACTCTTGATAGAGTTGCACTAGACAACAACTTGATCATTGTTGTAAGAGTTTCCTTGAATAGGTCAATCAGAGTCTAGCTAAGATTTGAAACTTTTATGAACTCTAAGCTTCGGGTCGATTCCATTTTTAGACACCTCAGAGTACTCACCATCACTCTCTATTTCATTTTCTCCTATCATATTTTTTTTTACTTCTCTTAAAAGAAAAAGGAGTGAAAAAGTTCTCTTTTTCTCTATTGCCCCTATTTATCCTTCTTCCTCCGCTAGAATCACATCTCAACCAGGTATACTTGCGCAATATATATTCACTTTATAATATTTATATACATACATTTTCTTACTAATAACGGGTTCAGAAGAAAGTTTCATCCGACTCCTGTGCCCATAGTCCACGTAGTGATGTGTTTGACTGACTATTTTCTGGCCCACCAAAATAATGAGCTAGCATGGCCTAACTCGATAAATTTCTAAGCCTGTGTTGGCAAAAATCACATAGCAAATAATTTTAAAGTTAAACTAATTAATATTTCATGCATTGTGAACACATCAAAAAAATTAATGTTAAACAAATTTAACAATTATGTACAATTGAAATGATAAATCAATATTTTTAAATGAAAAATTAAGTCCATATGATTAAGTTTTATAATCTGAAATTTAATTTAAATAATCAAATTTTTTAATAATTAGGCCATTAGCTGGGGAAAAAAATTTAGATAGCGCATTTAAAAGTGGATCCTTTTGCCTATAATCTTAAAATCTGCAAGATTTTTTTTTTGGGATATTGGGCCTAAGCTCGATTTCAAGAATCTGTCAGAAAAAAGAAGAGGCCCAACCTTTTTTTTGTTTTTTAAATAAAACTATCCAAACATATTATAAAAGAGAGAAAAACCATAAATATCATTATCTCTCCCTGTTTACTCTATTGCTGCCTGCATTAGTAAAGCTCAAAGCTTTATGTATTTTTCTTCGAATTCTTTAAAAAATAAAAAATCTTATGAAATAGAGAAAATAAATTTTCTATTCTCTTCTTGTCTTTTTCGTTCAGTGTCGCCATACTTGCCATTGTTATTAGAGCACGAAGCTTTATTTTTTTTGAAGCTTTTAGGACAAATGTTTAAGCGTCGAAGATGACTTTTAAGAACAACCACCATCCATTTGACAGTGGTCTTAGTGACAGTCGGAGGACTGATCAGGAAAATAATATAAGAAAAATAATTAATTTTTTCTTTCTTATTCTGATCAGATTTATTTTGAAAGAACAACAACAAAAAAGCTTTCGATAAGATTTTTTTACTTTTTCAGATCTGTGTCGATAGAATTTTTTTTTTTTTAAATTTTTTAGATCTGTTTCAAAAGAACAAGAAAAACTTTTCTTGTTTTTCAGATTTGTTCATACAAAAATATTATTCCAGATCTGTTTCAGTCAAAATAAACTAACGAAAGAGATTCTCATATTCCCACAATTTAAGTAGATGCGAGATATAGAAATTTTTCGTAGTTGTGGAATCCTTTTTTTTAATAAATTCAATTTATGGAAATTGAATTCTGAAATAATTATCAGAGAAAAAAAGTTAAACGAATTTAGAAAAAAAAATTAAAACTGAAATGTCTAACTGACCTTTATTAATAAAGGGACTAATAGGCTCAAAGAAATAAAACAGTCTAGCGGTCAAGATGCCCAACCAAAATAATAGAAAATAATTAAAAGTATTAAAATAGAAAACAAAACAGATTGAACTCCCTAAAATTTAGGGCTTCTATCGATCTTTTTCCCATCTCAATCCTTTTGATATGAAAAAAAGAAATTACATCTATTGGGATAAAATGCCTTCTTCCTAAGCATTGATGTGATGATGAGCATTTGATAATTCTCGACTCTCAATTATTGTCTCAAAATATTGAGATATGAGCGACTTTTGACGTCCTCCTTTTGATCTTGAAATCATATGTGTCTGTAGGGTGCCCTGAGCTAAGATTCCAACTTCACAATTGTTGTGGTGATGATGAGCTTATGAAGGATCTAGTAAGATTCTCATCTCTATTTAGCTTCGCGTGATGTTGAAGTCAGAGCTATTTTTGATATGGAAAAATGATAAACATGTGGGTTTGAATCTTACAGTGGGGATGGGATATGTCTAGCACATCTATTTGATAATGGGGTACCACTGGTAAGACACAATTGCTAAGAAAGATTGTACAACTTTGAGTCAAATTCTCACCTATCTTTTGATTCTTGATGGGTTGAACCTCCTTTGGAAGTTGATACCACAATCTGAGTGTCAATCTGAGTGTCATATTTTAGGTGAAAATCAAACTAAAGTTACACTAAATCTTTATTACATGAAAAAAGGACATGATAGAAGACAATAAAGAGAGTAGAATAACAGTTGAAATACGAGAATAACATATTCTTTGCCTTGATTTTGACACCACCTGAACACCTCAATAAAACTCTCACCAGGTGCATGGTGTACTTAAATCATAAAAGATTACTTCAGACATTAGATAAAATACTTATCTCCATATGTAAATAATTGAATTTAAATTGCTTTACTGTCTCTTGTGCATGCTTGAATAGGACTAAAAAATAGTAGGGATCTGTGTAGCTTAGTGTTTTTGAATAAGACCCCTGAGCTTATTTGTTTGATTCTCAAATGGGTGTGCTTAATTTGTCTAAATTAATAGTATTTCTCCTTGTTAGTGGGATATCTTGGAAAGAATTCATCTGAAAAGCAACTGCAAAATCAACAACTAGGTTAGAAAAATAATCAGCCAGGGTATTTTCTTCCCTTAAAGTATGTTGAAATCTGACTGGCATGTCTCTCCTCAGTCTGATAATGGAGTTAACCTCCAGTGTCACACTCCAAGAGATTTTTCGTGTCCCATCAAGAATATGAATCATGGTCAAAGAGTCAGTCTCTATGATAATAAGAATCAGTTACTTCTCTACACAGAATTGAAGCCCATTTTTTATTCCAACAGCTTTAGCAACTAGGTTGGTTGTATCAGAGAGACTTACCCTTCTAGCCCCCACCAAATCTCCAAGATAATTTCTCACAAAGAATATAGTATAATTAGGGCCAATAATACCCTTTGATTCCTCATCTTTATTGCATCTGAACCAGCTAACTAGGGGGGGGGGGCTCACCTTATAATTCTAGAGCTAAAACTGGTTTGCACCATTCTAGAAGCCCCGTAATTAGAGGTCGGATAAGGAGACATTCTACAGCCAGGGGAACCTTACTTTGATGAATTTATGGAGGGAGACATTAATCTCATACAATATCTTTCTTGTAGGATAGGTTTCCCCATGTAAAACAGTGTTCCTCCTCTTTCAGATATACCAAAGGATGAAAATAGGGACATCTTAGAAAAAATTTCTCAAAATGGAGTTTCCAGGGGCATCCACCACTTCCTTACTATTTGATTTACCTGAACCCAAGGTCCATGAAGGCCAACTACTCTAGAGTAGTAGTCCCCATGTCTGATAGGCAACTTCTCATTCAAGAAAAAGATGTTGCACAATCTCAAATAAAGAGACTGTACAACATGTACTGTTAGAAAAGGTGTTATTATTTCAAGATGCCATGATGCTACCACAGGAATATTAGTTGTCCAGATTCTCCAATCTAAGAAGGAATCTTAAAGGGAAACCCTTTGATCTAAATATTCTTAAAGTCTTCAACCACATCTTCTTTGTTCCTCAGCATCTCCCAGACACTCCTCAAAGTGAACAACCCTGTGCTAGTCAAAGACCACCAATGTTTATTTCCTTGGTCTGACCACCTAAAGTGGTCCATGTTATGCTTGATGTGATCCACCATGTTGGTGTGAAACCAACCCTGCATTATGTCATAATTCCATCCTTTTTCTCCCATTATCTCCACTATATTAGCCAAAGGATTAGTAATTTGAAAATCTTCTTGAGACTTGTATAATGGACCTAGCTAGGTCCAGTTACCATACCAGATACTGGATGAGCCTTCTCTCGGTTCCCATTACATGTGAAGTTCAATCTCTTTCCTGTTAACAAACATATGTTTCCAGACTTGTGAGCCTCCTTTCTATTACACCAGAGTGGGTAATTAGTCCACATAATGAGTTAACCATATCCATCATAGTTTTGCATACATTGCTTGCGATACATCATTCATAGATCTAAAATTCAATCCTCCTTCTTGTTTAGGCAAACAAATTTTGGGCCAAGATGTCCAATGCTTACTTCTACCAGATTCCTTGTAGCTCCAGAAAAATGTAGAATTTTTTTTATGAAGCTCCTTTATGACAAAAATAGGAAGGACAATAGCTGAAAGGATGTGAATAGGAACACTTTGGAGAACATTGGTGATCAATACTGCCTTTTCACCATAGGATAATATTTTACCCTTTCAAGCTTGCAACTTGTCTTTGACTTTCTTGATTAGATCAGCATAATGAAACTTTCTTTCCCTAGCATGAGTTATAGGACAACCCAAATAAGTGAAAAGAAACTACCCCATATGCATTCTTATGCACTGTGCGACCACCTGTTTTAAATTTGATGCCTCATTCTGGTGTATGCATTTGCACTCTTCTCCTTTTTTATCTTCTGACCCAATTTGGCTTTATAATCCTGTAACATGAGCATCACCTTATCCAAGAATATTTTATGAGCAAAATTAAATATAATAGTATCATCAGCATAAGCTAGGTGATTTAGGATCGCACTCCATTTAGGTAGATCAAAACCTACAAACTGCCTATTATTAAATAAAGAATTTAGAGTTCTAGATAGAACTTCTGCAGAAAGAATAAAGAGCAGGAGATATGAGATTGTTTCACTCTCCTGGTGGAGTGAAAGAAACCATGAGCTTGATCATTAATGAAAATTAAATACCAGCTGTTAGCCACAAGCCTCCAGATTAGGTCTACTACCACATTGGAGAAACCCATCTTCTTTAAGACCTTGATTAGGAAAAATCATGAAACTCTATCCTAGGCTTTGACCATGTCTAGCTAGATAATAACATTAGTTGGTTTACCCTTTTTCCTAATATCAATAATAATTTTCTGTGTAAAAAGTACATTTTCAATGATGTTTTTGTCTTTCACAAATCTTGATTGATTAGCAGAGATCAATTTAGGTAGGATAGATTATAGTTTGTCATGTACTATCCTGGAAAGAATTTTGTTGATGAAATTGCTCAAGCTAATAGGTGTTATTTCTGAAAAGGTCTAAACGTCAGCTTTTTTTAAGCAAAAGTACCAGAGTGGTACGAGTAATGGATTTAGAAAGAGTGTTGTCATTGTAAAAAGATTGGACTAAGCTCAAGATGTCAGATCCTACAATATCTCAGAAACTTTGATAAAACCTCCTAGTAAGACCATCAGGACCACTAACACTGTCCCCATTCAAGTTGAAAATATCTTTCCTAACTTTTGTTAACTCAAGGATTAAGCATAACATAAAGTTATCATCAACATTGAGAAGTTCAGGAATGTGCCTTAATAGAGAAAACTCAGTAGCATCCCTTTCTTGGAAAAACTATTTTTGGAAAAAGGAAATGGCTTCAGAAGCTATCAACACCTCTTTCTCTAGCCATATTCCCTGGTCATTTTTAATCTTAGTCAGTTGGAGATGTTTCTTCTTTCTTTCACAATACTATGAAAGAATCTTGTGTTCCTATCCCTTTCTTTAAACCAGTCATATTCTAACTTTAGTTGCTAACAGATTTCTTTAAAATGGAGGTATCTCTTATATTCAGTTTGAGCCCTCTGCATGACTTCTCTATTCTCTCCAATGGGGTTTTATTCAAAGAGCTGCTCTTTGATTTTGACAATATCCCTCCTGATTGTCAACTATTTAAAGATATCACCATACACCTCTCTACTTTATTTGGTCAAAGTTATCTTTACATTCTTTACTTTTTCTTTGAACTCTAGGAAGGGGTTCTCTGATTGTGCAACAATCCAATTTTGAGAAACCACGTCCAAGAAAGATTCATGCTCTATTCAGAGTTTAAGAAACGTGAATTATTTCTTATGAATGACATTAGTTACTTCACATGTGAGTGACATAGGAGCATGATCTGAGCCTGTTCTTGGAAGATGCTCCGCCTCTATTTGAATAAACCAGTTGTACACGTCAGAGTTGACTAAAATTCAATCTAGCCTTTCAAATATACAATCATTATCACCCCTTCCATTCCATCATGTGAATGGGCTTCCTTTATATAGGACTTCAGTTAGATCACATGTCTCTAAGCAACAAGCAAGATCTTCAACATTCCCCCGTCGTCCGTTATCATTAAAACTGTGGTTAGGACAGATTTGAGAGTGTTAACGCCGAGTGTCACACGGACCTTCATTCTTGAAAGGGCTAAAAGTAGCGCTTATCTTTTCTTCTCCATTTAGCACCATATTAAAGTCTCTTTTGATTAACCAAGGTTTATCCATATTGTTAGAGAGTTAATAGATATTATCCCAGAGAGACATTCTCAAAGCAACATCACATTTAGCATATACCAGAGTGACAAAGAAAATCTTGTCCAAAGATAGATTGTGCAACTTGACAGTGAGTGTTGTTCTGTATCCATGACAATTTCTACATCCACACCATGATTAGAGAAAATCAATTCTTACTATTACATTAGATTTAGCATATGACATCCTTAACCTCCTTTTGTATTTGTTGATGTGTCTTGCATTCTGGAAGGGTTCTAGGAGTGCAATAAAGCTAAATTTATGATAATTATTCAACATTTGAACCCTTTGAAATGCCTTTTGTGTCTTCACAGACCTGATATTCTAAATAAAGGATTTCATAGTCAATGAGAAATACTCTTATTCCCTTTCCTCTTTGGAGGGAATCTGGTGGGTTGGAGAGCCTCTCTATTCTTATTTCTTCCCTTTCTTTGTTGTGTTAATTGCTCTAGGTGATAGATCTGCCTCCTTGGCTACTTCATTAATCAAATTTTTTGCATCCTCCTTGTCTTTTGCTGATCCCTCTTTCTGATTATCATTGTAATTTATTACAGGAACTTCCTCTCCTATATTACACTATCTCAGGTAAAACTTTACTAGGCGATATCACCTTCACCACAAAGACTTGATTTTTATCAATCTGCATCACTCTAGGGATCTCAACTATGTCCATGTTGTTGTTGTCCTCCTTACTCTAGATGTAACGACCGGGTCCGTCGTTATGTTAATTTTTTTCGATTTCATAAATTTAGAGAAAATGGTTAAGAATTCATTCAGGGTAAGTAGGGTGACGTCATAGAATTTTTTTGATTTTTCAGAAATAATCCGGACTGACGTCACTCTGCTATAGCGGTATTTTATTTCGCTATAGCAGAATCGTTGTAGCAGAGGAGTAGACCGCTATAGCAAAGCTACGAGAGGCAGTAGCCTGAGACGGGATTTTATTAAAGTCTCTTCTCCTCAATTGAAAAACATACGAGGGTTCCTCCGAAAACCCTCCCAGGCTGCTCCAAGGCTAGGGAATCTTATAGAGGAGAGGTCATGGCAAAAGGGACGCGAAACAACGGATTACAGGACCATCGTTCAGTCGGGAATGCACTCATGGAGCCAAAAATGCACCGTTGCAGCTGCTCGACATCCAGGTAGGCTAGGTTTCTTCCAAGAGTAGATTGACCGCTTTCATTTTTGTATTATTGTATAGAATGGAAAGGAGAATCCATGGTTAAGCCTTCGAGCACGGAGTCTGGAGGAAGTTGTTGAATTGTTGGATTACTTTGAAAATGGTAGAATGGGAATAGGGTATTGTTATATTCTAGGCATTGTTTAAATTGTGTGATTTTGCTGATAAAAATGCGGAAACTAGAATATCGAAAGGTTCGGGGAACCGAAAAAGGGTTAGTAATTAACAAATGTGTAAGGAACGGAAGTTCTAGACTAATTGGTATAATTAGAATAATTAGAATAATTGTTTGGTTGTGTTCTAAGGCTGGGAAGGGTTTTTCCAGGTTGTATTTGGTCCTAGGAAGGGGGTCAGAAATAAATGTAATTAACTGCACATTTAAAGGGGCGAACCGGGGTAGTCTTGGGACGGGATTTGACGGTTCATAGTATACCCAGAATGGGGTAGGTGATGTGTTACGAATTTATGTGAATGTTGTATACTTTGTACTCTTATCTAAGTGTTTGTATGAATTGCATGACTTAGAGGAATTGTGTAGAATGTCTAAGGGCCCTGTTTTACAGTCGGTGAATTGAACGGTGTGTTGCTTGTTGGTTTACAAGTTGTTTTGTTCATTATTTTGACTGTGTATTATTGACATTCGGTTGGCTCGGGTACCACGCCTGGTACATGTATAATAATGGTTGGCACGGGTACCACGCCTGATACAGGTATAACAAATGATTGGCTCAGATACCACGCCTGGTACGAAATACTAACGGTTGGCTCGGGTACCACACCTGGTACGGGTTTAGTTTACTGCATTATTGCATTGATATTGTTGTACTGTATTAACTGTTATTGGTTCTGTGAGTGAACCAGGCTGTTTTTATTGAAATGTGATAATTGCTTATGGCCTGTGAGAGGCTGGGAATTCTGTTATATTTGGTTAAGTTGGTCTTGGTGTAGACCGAGTTATTATGTTGATCATTATTTGGTCTTGGTGTAGGCCGAGTTGTTATATTATATTATGAGTTTGGTCTTGGTGTAGGCCGAGTTGTTATATTATATTGTGAGTTTGGTCTTGGTGTAGGCCGGGTTGTTATATTATATTGTGAGTTGGGTCTTGATGTAGGCCAGATTGTTATATTATATTGTGAGTTTGGTCTTGGTGTAGGCCGGGTTGTTATATTATATTGTGAGTTTGGTCTTGGTTTAGGCCGAGTTGTTATATGATATTGTGAGTTTGGTCTTGGTGTAGGCCGGGTTATTATATTATGTTATCGGTTGGTCTTGGTGTAGGCCAGGTTATTATGTGGGTTATTAGTTGGTCTTGGTGTAAACCGGTTTTTCATGTTAACTCTTAGATGTGTTAGGGGGATCCAGGTGAGTTCGGACTATGTAAAAGAGGTTATGAATTCACAATTATTATCATTAAGTGTACTAATGGCGGTCAGAAATTATTTGTAGTTAATAAGTTAAGGGTGAGTCTTGGTGTAGACCGGGTAGCCTGTTGTACACTTAGGTGTGGTTAGAGGATCCTTGGAGGGTCCGGGTTTCGGGATTAGAAAGGGACTTAGATATAACTCCGTTGTTGTCATTGAATGTGTCAATGGTTGCTAGGTGAATTTCATGTGATTGGTAAATTGGGAGTAAGACTGAAAGTCTGGGGTTGTAGTTGTTGGTTGTTATAACCAGGATGGAAAGTTGTACTTGAGGTCCATGAAGGGTCCAGACACTGGTAAGTAATACCACGGGTATAAGTGATTTGGTTGAGCAGTTAGTCAGGTTAAGTCTGAATATCTAGTCAAGGAGGTGACTTGGAAAGTCTAGGTGACTTGGGAAGTCTAGATGTCAAGGTGACTTGGAAAGTCTAGATGTCAAGGTGACTTGGTAAGTATAGGTGACAAGCTGAATTGGGAAGTCTAGATGTCAAGGTGACTTGAGAAGTCTAGGTGTCAGGATGACTTGGGAATTCTAGGTGACAAGGTGACTTGAGAAGTCTAGATGTCAAGATGACTTGGGAAGTCTAGGTGTCAAGGTGACTTGGGAAGTCTAGGTGACAAGGCGACTTGGTAAGTCTAAAGGGTAGGATAGTCGGTTCCGAAAGGGGGGATTGATAAAAGTGATGTTGGAAAGGGTGAAGCATTTACCTTGTGTATTTTATCTTGATTTTTATATGATGGTAGGAGTGAATTCGGGTCAGCCGATGATGTCTACCAGTACGTGTGTTTGTACTGATTCTACTCTTGCTATACCTTTTTGGGTATACTCTGGTTGCAGGATTGGTGATGTTTCACAGGTTCAGAATTGCGGTGATCTTCCAGCAGCTCCTACTTTCCTTCTATGATGGGAGTTGTGTCATCTTATGTCATATAATCATCTTATAGAAGCTCTTGTACCGGCTTAGACTAGGTTCTGGGGAGGTTGTTTCATATTGTAAATGTTTTCCACAAATTCTTTAAGTCGTTTATTTTTCTAAACTATTTGTAAAAAGGATTTCTCATGTATTTAAGAGACTTATTTAATGGTTTATTTTCTTTTCTGCATTGCCTGTTAGTTTGGGTTGTAAGGGTTCTCCTATCTAGGTGAATTAGAGAAGGTGCCCGCACGGCCCGGTAGTTGGGTCGTGACAAATGGTATTAGAGCCCAGGTTACCAGTCTCCCAGTACAAGAGTAAAATATCGAATAGAGTTCCGCAGATTGGTGTGTTGACGTCCACATCTAATCCTAGGGAAGCTATGAAGCATTCTAGGAAACACTTCCTTTTTTTTCATTCCTTTTCATGCGGTTTCGTTACTTGCTTGTATGAGTTTAGTCCAATTGGTATCTCTTGATTACAATTGGTATCTCAACAAGGTGAAAGATGTTATTGGACTCCGGGTACGACAAACAAGCAAGAAGGATTGGAACCGGGAAGGTTCCAATTGGTATCTGGACGGGGAGGCTATGTAAAGATATGGATGGATCGGCTAATGTTCATCCATGAGGCAAATAAAAAGTAATAAAACTGATTTGATTGACTGTTTAGGCTTGAGGCTTGAGATTGTGCTTATGTGTATTGATGTTGTTTGAATAACTGCAAATGTGTGGTGTGCAATTATTTGATTTTCTGTGAATGTTTTGGTCCGGGAGGAGTCATAACTTGAATTGGTGTGCTTTGGTTGGTAATTACTTTTTACGTGTACTTGAATTGGTCAGTAAAGTGGTGTTACATTTCGGAAATGGGCTTGCCATTGGTAAAAATGGTAAGGGGACAAGGCTTACGACTGTAGGGAAATTCCAGTTTCAGGACAATCGGGATTGGTTAGGAACCATGGGGGAAAAGGGCTATCATTGCTTGATGGCAAGAAATGCGGTAAGGAAATTTTTATGGTAACTCATGATTGTAACTTAAGGAAAATTTATTCTCAGCTTGAAAGTTATGATTGTTTTAAATGATAAATTGTGATATGCCTTAATTAGAATTGTTTGCATTACATTCGGGTATAGGCTTACCATGTATATAGATGGTAAGGGAACAAAAAGGGATTGTGGACTGTAGGGAAGCTCCGGTTTTAGGACAGTCGGGACATGGTTGAGAACCAAGGGAACTAGGTGGGTTGTTTGTGCTTGATAGCAGAAGTGTGTTGTTAGGAATAATTGCTTGCATAATCCTCTTGTTGATTTGTGATAAGTGATGCTAAGTTTCAGTCTGTGTAGTGCCGGGAATGGTCTTGAGGATTGTTTAAGACCATGACAGGATTAACGGGATTAAACAATGTTAACAGGGAAGGGGAATGAGAGAATTTTTCAGAGAATGGTAAATTTTCTGGGCTACTACTTTTTGGGGTTTCCATAGCAGTGTACAAGTCGCTATAGCGGGATGGACAGGGAATGATCTCTATCCTATTTTTCCCTTGTGCTGTCTTTCATTCCCGAGTTATTTTAAATCACTATTTGAGCTGCAAGCTATTACAGGAATTATTTAGCATCCATGCGCAATAAGAGGAAATGGTAGATACGATAGCCCGGAGTATAGGTGAAATTTTTTATTTACCACTGGTGGGAATAGTCACCTAGGTAGAATTAGGCCAAATGACCCGTTATTAGCTGAGTAGTATTAAAAATTGCTCGTAGTCTTATGTCATAAGGGTGATTTAGCTGGTTTATTATTGATGATCCTTAGTGGTAGGGTCAGTTGAGGGAGTTCGGGTGAGAAAACTTTCGATTGAGGAGATAGATATCTCGGGTTAGGCTAGTCTCGGATGAATTCTGAGCAAGGTAAGGTCTAGGGAAATCCGGGTGTGGATTGGGTGTTATATCTTGGGTCGAGCTAGTTTTTTTCCATTAGCCAAGACCTTAAGGAGTTCAGAGGACTTTTTGAAATCAGATTTGGGTAAGTAGAACTCTCGGTATGTGGGTTGACAAGAAGGGGTTGTTCTGGAACGTCAAGAAATTAAGTGTGTTGTAAAATAGGCACTTTTGGAAAACTTTTCGACTTTTTGTCCCGTGTCAACCACCATAACGGTTGAACACATCGCTATTGCGACCTCCGCTATAGAAGAGAAATTACCGCTATAGCGAAAGTCAACGACTGTCAGCACTGTAGCATGGGAATTAAGTTTTGGTCCGTTATGTTTGGAATTCTTTTGCTCCGATATTTCAACGAGGCCCCTGATTTCTTGGGCACTCAAGGAGGATTAATCTAACTGGTCTCGTACAGCTCGAAGAAAGAAATTTCTTGACAGAGCAGAATCAAATTAAACTTCGGTTGAGCTTGGGTACACCTGGCGGATTTGAGAGTTCGGTGGTTCGCGTAAGGCTATTCTATGCTGCCATAGTAGAGCGTTAAGTTTCTAAGGGCTGGTCCATCCTTTTCCTTCTGCCTTAGAGATCGTTCGGGGATGAACGAGGGGTAAATTGATATCTGGTGTAACGACCGGGTCCGCCATTATGTTAATTTTTCTCGATTTGGTAAATTTAGGGAAAATGGTTAAAAATTCATTCGGGGTAAGTAGGGTGACGTCATAGAAATTTTTTGATTTTTTGAAATAATTCGGGCTGACGTCACTCCACTATAGCGGTATTTTATTCTGCTATAGCGGAACCGCTGTAGCAGAGGATTAGACCGCTATAGCGGAGCTACGGGAGGCAGTAGCCTGAGACGGGATTTTATTAAAACGTCTCTTCTCCTCAGTTGGAAAACATACGAGGGTCCCTCGAAAAACTCTCTCAGGATGCTCCAAGGCTAGGGAATCTTTAGGAGGAGGGGTCATGGCTGAAGAGACGCAGAACAGTGGATTCTAGGACCATCGTTCAGCCGGGAACACACTCACGGAGCCAGAAATTCACCATTGCAGCTGCTCGACATCCAGGTAGGCTAGGTTTCTTCCAAGAGTAGATTGACCGCTTTCATTTTCATATTATTGTATAGAATGAAAGGGAGAATCCATGGTTAGGCCTTCGGGCACGGAGTCTGGAGAAAGTTGTTGAATTGTTGGATTACTTTGAAAATGGTAGAATGGGAATAGGGTGTTGTGATATTCTAGGCATTGTTTAAATTGTGTGATTTTGCTGATAAAAATGTGAAAACTAGAATATCAGAAGGTTCGGAGAACCGGAAAAGGGTTAGTAATTAACAAATGTGTAAGGAACAGAAGTTCTAGACCAATTGGTATAAATAGGATAATTGTTTGGTTGTGTTCTAAGGCTGGGAATGGTTTTTCCAGGGTGTATTTGGTCCTAGGAAGAGGGTCAGGAATAAATGTAATTAACTGCATGTTTAAAGGGGCGAACCAAGATAGTCTTGGGACGGGATTTGATGGTTCATAGTGTACCCGGAATGGGGTAGGTGATGGCTTACGAATTCCTGTGAATGTTGTATACTTTGTACTCTTATCTAAGTGTTTGTATGAATTGCATGACTTAGAGGAATTGTGTAGAATGTCTAAGAATTGCTTGTTGGTTTACAAGTTATTTTGTTCATTATTTTGACGGTGGATTATTGACATTCGGTTGGCTCGGGTACCACGCCTGGTACATGTATACTAATAGTTGGCACGGGTACCACTGGTACAGGTATAACAAATGGTTGGCTCGGGTACCACGCCTGGTAAGAAATACTAACGGTTGGCTCAGGTACCACGCCTAGTATGGGTTTATTTTACTGCATCATTGCATTGATATTGTTATATTGCATTAACTGTTATTGGTTTCGTAAGTGTACCGGGCTATTTTATTGAAATGTGATAATTGCTTATGGTCCGTGAGAGGCCAGAAATTCTGTTATATTTGATTAAGTTGGTCTTGGTGTAGACCGGGTTATTATGTTGATCATTATTTGGTCTTGGTGTAGGCCGGGTTGTTATATTATATTGTGAGTTTGGTCTTGGTGTAGGCCGGCGGGTTGTTATATTATATTGTGAGTTTGGTCTTGGTGTAGGCCAAATTGTTATATTATATTGTGAGTTTGGTCTTGGTGTAGGCCGGGTTGTTATATTATATTGTGAGTTTGGTCTTGGTGTAGGCCGGGTTGTTATATTATATTGTGAGTTGGGTCTTGATGTAGGCCGGATTGTTATATTATATTGTGAGTTTGGTCTTGGTGTAGGCCGGGTTGTTATATTATATTGTGAGTTTGATCTTGGTTTAGGCCGGGTTGTTATATGATATTGTGAGTTTGGTCTTGGTGTAGGCCGGGTTGTTATATTATGTTGTCGGTTGGTCTTTTTGTAGGCCAGGTTATTATGTGGGTTATTAGTTGGTCTTGGTGTAGACCGAGTTTTCCATGTTAACACCTAGATGTGTTAGGGGTATCCGGGTGGGTCCGGACTATGTAAAAGAGGTTATGAGTTCATAATTGTTATCATTAAGTGTACTAATGGCGGTCAGAAATTACTTGTGGTTAATAAGTTAAGGGTGGGTCTTGGTGTAGACCGGGTAGCCTGTTGAACACTTAGGTGTGGTTAGAGGATCCTTGGAGGGTCCGGGTTTCGGAATTAGAAAGGGACTTAGATATAACTCTGTTGTTGTCATTGAATGTGTCAATGATTTCTAGGTGAATGTCATGTGATTGGTAAATTGGGAGTAAGACTGAAAGTCTGGGGTTGTTGTTGTTGGTTGTTATAACCAGGATGGAAATTTGTCCTTGAGGTCCGTGAAGGGTCCAGACACTGGTACGTAATTCCACGGGTATAAGTGGTTTGGTTGAGCAGTTTGTCGGGTTAAGTATGAATATCTAGTCAAGGAGGTGACTTGGAAAGTCTAGGTGACATGGTGACTTGGGAAGTCTAGATGTCAAGGTGACTTGGAAAGTCTAGATGTCAAGGTGAGTTGGGAAGTCTAGGTGACAAGGTGACTTGGGAAGTCTAGATGTCAAGGTGACTTGAGAAGTCTAGGTGTCAGGGTGACTTGGGAAGTCTAGGTGACAAGGTGACTTGGGAAGTCTAGATGTCAAGGTGACTTGGGAAGTCTAAGTGTCAAGGTGACTTGGGAAGTCTAGGTGACAAGGCGACTTGGTAAGTCTAAAGGTTAGGATAGTCGGTTCCGAAAGGAGGGATTGACAAAAGTGATGTTAAAAGGGGTGAAGCATTTACCTTGTGCATTTTATCTTGATTTTTATATGATGGTAGGAGTGAATTCGGGTCAACCGATGATCCCTACCAATACGTGTATTTGTACTGATTCTACTCTTGCTATATCTTTTTGGGTAAAGTCTGGTTGCAGGATTGGTGATGTTTCACAGGTTCAGGATTGCGGTGATCTTCCAGCAGCTCCTACTTTCCTTCTATGGTGGGAGTTGTGTCATCTTATGTCATATACTCATCTTGTAGAAGCTCTTGTACCGGCTTAGACTAGGTTCTGGGGAGGTTGTTTCATATTGTAAATATTTTCCGCAAATTTTTTAAGTCGTTTATTTTTCTAAACAATTTGTAAAAAGGATTTCTCATGTATTTAAGAGACTTATTTAATGATTTATTTTCTTTTCCGCATTGCCTGTTGGTTCGGGTGGTAATGGTTCTCCTATCTAGGTGGATTAGAGTAGGTGCCCGCACGGCCCGGTAGTTGGGTCGTGACACTAGGACCTGTTGATTTGCGATACTTATGGTATTCTGGCTGTGAGGTTTTTTTGGTCTCTATTTTCTAAAATTATTCATGCTCTGCCTCCTTTGGGATCTGCTCCTTTAATTTCCCATGTGCATTGTTGTTTCCTCTACTCTATGATTGACATGTGTTAAGCATTAAAGTATTGCCCTCCTAATGAGAAATAAACTCATCTGGTGGTAATCCTTCAATCAAATGATTATGATCTTTCTTCTCTGATTGGTCCACTATTAGCATCTAGGTGTTGCTCTCCTGAAGAGAAATAAACTTTTCAGTTGAAGCTGCTTCTCCATTTAATTCTTGTGCATGCTCTTGTGACTTCTCTGAATTGAGTTTACCCTCTTGTTGAGAAATGACCTCATCACTAGGAATTGTGATTGTATCCGTGCTTCCTTCTTTATGATCAATATCCCTTGTATCTTTTGAGGTTAGTTGTTTTGTAGTTCTCCATTATTCCCATTGTTGTCCCCTACTACTTGAAGTCTCTTAGCAAAGGAATTTTTAATCCATGCCTTAGTACTCATATTCTTATGTACCCTCTTCTTGCTGGTAGATTGTGCTGCTGTGGATTGATTTGTTATCTCTTCTCCTTATGAAGGGTTATCCTTGTCCTGATAGTTCATCTTTGATGTATCATTGGAGATGTCTATGTTGTTAATATGATTGCTTCCTTTACCTAATTTATCATTGGTGACATCTCCATTGATAATTGAATTAAAGTTGTTCCCCAACGGCACTATTTGTGCCTTTCCTTGGTCTTTTTTCCTGTTACCATTCTTGTTTCTTACCACATTCCAGTTCGCCGGTTCTCCAACTACTTTGCCACTTGAGAGGATTTTAGCTTTGCCTTTTTGGATTCTATGTACTTTAGGGAGATCAAGATATTCTACATTCTTCTTCCCTGTGTCATTTTCCCCATCCCTTGGAAGATCCAAATCAGGGTTGGAGATCCTGGATTCTTGCTTGCTATGACCCTACAATTTACATTCCATGCAATACTTGAAAATATAATCATACCTAATATGAATAGATTCACTTCTGATCTCTCCAGTCACAGTATTCTTTATGTCCATTAAGGGTGATTTAGGTAAATCCCCAAGGAGATCCACCATTACTTTCACCCTAGCACAACTTGGACGAGTTTTATTAATTGTGGCCAAGTCAACTTGCATTGGTTCTCCTATTTTGATGCTAAATAAAATAGGCAGTCCTTAGCAAAGTAGGTAAGAAACAGGTTTGGGAATGAAATCCATGTCATTGACTTGGTCATTCATCTCTTCATTCATCTTAAATCTTTAATCATATATTAGAGTTTTCATTAGGTATGAGTATCCCTCCTTACAAGTAATATAGAATGCACCCTTTGATATACGATTAATGAAGTCTTCGTATAAAGAGTAACGAATAAGAATATGTCGATTGCGAAATAAACTAATCTGACATTCACCTTTAATATCACATTGTTTAGGAATTAATTTTTGCAGTTCCTCCAATTCAGGATGGGGTTGGGGATAAAAATAGATTCCATGCGGTCAAAGAATTTCTTCGAATCTAATTTATTTTGCATGCTTCCTATTTTATCATGTTTTGTACAAAACTAGAGAGGATTTCTTGAACAAGTATATTATTATCTAGAACACGTCTCCCTTTAAGAAGCTAGATTGATTGGGACTAATGACGGACTGTAAGTATGATTTGAGACATAGACAATTATTTTAGTAACTAACTTGTAAACAATATTACATAGGTCGATAAGATGAAACTGTTGGATAGTAATGGGAGATTTGACCTTGAGTATGAGGCATAAGAAGGTATGGTTTTACCTCAAGAGGCATCTTGGTAATGACAAAAATATTCTTGCAGAAGCCCGTCACTGAATTACCCATAGTCAGCTAATATTTTTGAAAAGAATAGGGTGTAAGGCGTCAGGACCAGGAGCCTTTAAAGGTCCAAAGAAGAAGATTGAATGTTGAATTTCCCTATCTGAAACAGGGTGTAGAAGATTATCATGAGGTGGAGGAGGAAGAGGGTTGTTTTGGGTATTATAGTGCAATAATGAATTAGTATGTTCAGTGGAGAAGAGAGTATTGTTGTACTAGAAATGTGGTTATGTATTTGAATTGAATTGTAGAATCATTTCCCAATCAAGTCTTTAAGAGAAGAGATGCAATTTTTTCTCTGACGTTGGAGAGTTGACAAGTGAAAGAATTTTGTATTGGCGTCATCATTATTGAGCTAGGAAATCCTAGACTTTAGATGACAGGACTCTTCTTCCTGTTTTAGAAGAGATTTATGTTCAAAAAGCAAAGTGTTTTCAAAGTTTTGAAGAAAAATACTAGTCGGGTAGTGTATCGATTTTTTAATCCCATCTAATCTTCCAATAATTTTCTTCTTTTTGTGCAAGATATTATCGAAACTATTGATGTTCCAATTTTTTACGTTAGATTAGAAATTCTTGATGCCTTTCTAAGAGATTACTCAATTTTTATTAACTTTGACTAATTAAATTAGAAAAATCCATGTGGGACATCCAAATTGTTTCAAAATGAAACATAGGAGGTCGATAATTTAAAAGGGGAATAAGCGAGATAAGGATTGGATTATGGTCTAAGTGAAGTCTAGTAGAATGTCAAACTTCAGAATCAGGGAGCATATTTAACCAATCATAATTGGCGAAAGCACGATCAAACATATTTTAAATACGTTTACATTAATTGGTCCAAGTGTATCAAAAACCTTTATGCCCAAGGTCAATGAGATGATAGTGGTTAATACAATTCATAAACTTAGAAGCACGATAGTTGTTAATATTTCTACCACCCCATTTGTCAGATTAATACATAATTTCGTTAAAATCTCCCCTATAAGCCACAGTCCATAATAATTAGCAGCAATCTGTTTCTAATCTTCCCAAAACACATAGCAATTTACAGCGATATTACTAGTATAAATTCCCAAAGAAGCCAAGAGTTAGAAGTAAAGTATACCTAGACGTAGCAGTGTATTTTTTTATCTGTCATAACAATTTTTTGAATATTTAAAATAGTATTATTCCACCAGACTGTCCCAAAGCCTTAACCTCCGATGTATTAGTAAAACAAAAGTCATAAACTAAGAATTGATGATCATTTCATAAGATAAGATTCATTTTATGGGGGGAATTAAAATCAAAGTTGGAACTATGAGAGGCTATATTATGGTGCCTCATCGATGACTCTAGGCATTCCTTGTATTTTCATTTGTTCAAGAGAGGGATGAGGAAGACAGAGAATTTTCTTGACACTGGGTGGATTGGTGGACGTATGTCCACTAACAGTGTCCTGAGCTGAGGGGGACCTCCAGACGGAATCTTTTGATCGTTTCTCCCTCTATCATAAAGACTTTATTTTTGTCAGTGGTACAAGCTTGTCGCGTTTTGCTTGCTATTGTGCCATTGTAGCAATGGTATCTTTTTGTGGTTTGATTATGATTTTTGGTGGAGTAGGAATGCGACTATTTGGTCATTCTATGCATACTCATTTCCAGCCAAGACTCCAGGTAGCGTCGTGTAAATATTGGTTGCTCCCAATTTGACAATGACATGGGAGGAGGAATATTTGGTGAGCTCACCAGAGTTGATGGGATCAATTGTGGTGATGAAGTTGTGTTGTTGGTGGAGTTCTCACGAGTGCTCTGATAGAGCAAGGTGTTGGATGAAAAATGAGACATTATGTATAGTGGAAGTAGCGTCTAAGAAGTGAGTAATAGGGATAGATAACTCTAGAGTTGTTCATAGGAGAGAGATAATTTGGATTTTGCGGACCTATGGCCATAGACATACGAGGTGGCTACATATGGAGGGTAGAAAGTGGTGATGTGTCTTGCAACAGAGGGCCTGAGTTTGCATGTAAAGGAGGAACACCTATTTCTGATGAAAAACTAATGATGAGTTTTGCTACTATAGAAATGATGGCTGGGCTTACCCCTGGGTTGGATATTAAATTATTTAATGGGGCTTTGTAAGATTGGGTTGACTGCAAATATGGAACTATTTAAAAGCTTAAGTGGAGTCCTTGAATTAAAAGAAAGCAAGTATAAGGATGAATTGTGGTGAATTACTTTTTGAGAAGAGCAAGAAAAAAATCAATAAAAGTAGCAGGGTTATCAAAGTCACTTCCTTGTAGTTGACTAAATATATTAGAATTAAGTAAAGCATTTGATTTATTGAGCCTTTCATTGATCAAATTAGGCGGCAAGCTTTTTAATCGACTAGGGTTATGAGACTTACTTGTGGGTCTCTCCCTACCATACTGTCATTTATTGCATTAGAAGGTATTTCAATGGCAACACTATTTTACCTCGATTCTGATAGTAGCTTCGTTTGTGAAAACTAACTGTTTTCTATGTATCATCCATTGTGGAAGAAATTAATTGACAAGTCGTCAAGTCTTCTAAAGTTGATGGAGTGGTCATCATTTGATCTTGTATTGTTGGTGAAGTCACCATGGTGTGAGCACAAGTATGTTTTGTGTGTATTAAATGACCACATGAAGTACAGAAGATATTGAGTCCTTCATAGAGGACAGGTTTTCTGTGGTTGCCAATGTAAATATGGGACTTAAGGGGTTGCTCCAACGGCACCTCAATACAAATGCGGGCATATTTACCTCTAGTGATGGAGAAAGTACAAGTATCAATTTTGAGTAGTTATTCGAGATTGTATTTTGCGATCATAGAATTTCAATAATAATTCTGGCAAATGAATCCAAATTGCCGAGTATAATAGTTGTGTATTACAAGACACAAACTCATGTGGAGAAATGGCCATGTTAGCTTCTTGATGGAATTTGATGAGCGAGAAATTATTTTTAAGATCAATCAAATTCAGCTACTCAGTAGGCTTCCATAGATTAATTAATTTTTATTTTAATAAGTGATGACCCACTGATTTCCATAAATCTTAATAATTACTGCATTTTTTCATGGAGAGTAAATACAAGCCTTGTCCTGTGATGACAGTGGAACAAAATTTGCTAGGTCTTTGATTGGCTTCACCTCATCGTGTAGTGAAAACTTTTTCTAAATTGGGTAGTGAGAAAATAAATGGGGTGAATCTGATGATGATGATATCAGTTTATCTTTTGTCACGATCCAACTACCGGACCGTACGGGCACCTACTCTATTCCACCTAGATAGGAGAATCCTTACCACTCAAACCAACAGAAAATGCGGAAAAAGAAGTAAAACCATGAAATAAATCTTTTTGAAATACAAGAAACATTCTTTACAATATTTAAAGAATAAATCATTACAATTTGAAAATAGCCCTCCCTAGAACCTAGTCTAAGCCGGTACAAGAGCTACTACAAGAGTGATACTAAGATAAAAGGAGACACAACTCCCACCATAGAAGCAAGAAGTAGGAGTTATTGAAGATTCCCATCATCGTGTACCTATGAAGCATCACCAACCCTGCAACCAGACTATACCCAAAAAGGTATAGCAAGAGTAGAATCAGTACAAATACACGTGCTGATAGGCATCATCGGTCGACCTGAATCCACTCATACCATCATATAAGAAATCAATTAATTACAATACTCAACCCTTCAACATTCACCTTACCAAAACCCAATGTCAACCCAAGCCTGCCTATCCCCTAGACTTCCCAAGTTACCTTGACACCTAAACTTTCCAAGTCACACTTATCATCTAGACTTCTCAAGTCACACTTGTCATTTAGACTTTCCAAGTCACACTTCTCACCTAGACTTTCCAAGTCACACTTCTCACCTAGATTTCCCAAGTCACACTAACCCTTAG
The DNA here is from genome assembly GCA_003996215.1 of Jaltomata sinuosa. NCBI lineage: Eukaryota > Viridiplantae > Streptophyta > Magnoliopsida > Solanales > Solanaceae > Jaltomata > Jaltomata sinuosa. Next base: position 10,002 of record QJPP01002494.1, on the reverse strand, counting down.
AATTTCCAAGTCACCTTAACCATTGTCAACATCTATGTCCATACCCGGACTACCATTTTCTTACCCAAGTCAACCACTATGATTCAACAACCCAGAGTAAACCCCATTACTTAGTGACGTAGATCGCACCCGTCGTACCGACACTTACTAGTACAAACTGTCCCAATGACCCCCAGGGCCATACTCGACAAGTAACCACAACCAACATTATAACCAGACCCCAAGTCTCCTTCTTAGCTTATCAACCGCACGTAACAAGTCTAACCGACATTGACGATTCTCAGTGACAATAAATACATATCCTTTTTACATAACCCGGACCAGACAAGGATCCCTAGGACATCATCTATGCGAAAAATATGCGACCCCAGTTCATAAAAGAACCACCTTGTCACTTAAGCACACTAACCCGACCCTTCAAGGATCAACTATACGCCAAATGATAATAACTCCCGGCCCTCTCAGGAACCCAACAGGTGAAGAACAATAAGTAAAAATTAGACTCGTAACAATATAATTTCAGACTCTCAGTCTTCCTTTTAAACTTATCAACCACATGAAACAGGTTCAACAATCATTCAACAACAATAATAACATGACATTTACCCTTTTTTATTATCCAGGCCAATAAGGGATCCCTAGACCAACACCTAAGTGTTAATATGCGATGCCCGGTCCACCCCAGGACTAACCTCATATACAAATATGATCACCCTGCCTCTCATGGGCCATATGCAACAATCACATTTCAACAATATATAATCCGGTCCACTCATGGAACCATCGAAAGGATACAACAATGTAAATAACATAACCCGTACCAGGCGTGGTACCCGAGCTAACCATTATGAATTTCCGTACCAGGTGAGGTACCCAAGCCAACCATTAGTATACCCGTACCAGGCGTGGTACCCGAGCCAACCGAATGTCACATCAAGTCCAATCAATCACAACCAATGAACAACATACTTGTAAAATCAACAAGCAAACAAAAAAAGTTCATTTCACAAGACTGATTACCGGACATTTAGATATTAATAACTATTCTCTAAGCATGCAACTCATACAATACTTAAGTAACAGCACACAAACATACAATGCATATGAAAATCAATAACTCTTGCCGCAACGTATCCCATGTTGGCTCACCTACCCCCATTCCGGGTACATAAACTTAACCTTAAATTCCGTCCGAAGACTAAGCCCAATGCACCCCTTAACACATGCTAGTAGATACACCCATTCATGTCCCTCCTCCTAAGACCGAAATACAATAAGGGGAGAGACCTCCCTAACATTAGCAATTCGACCATTTACAATATTCCAATTTCTTTATAACAACATTTCAGAGAATCCCCTCTTTAACCTGTGGTTTAATTACCCAAGTTTTTCGGTTCTCCGAACCTTCCCGACACCCTAGTCCTCAAATTTTATCATCACGCAACCCAGTTAATCATAACAACCTGAAATGTCACAACACACTATCACCACTCAAACAGTTTTAGATTAACCAATTCAACCACAATAATTCTGCTCCAGACTCCGTGCCCGAAGGCCTAAACATGGATTCTCCTTCCAATCTATACAATGATACGAAAAAGAAGCGAGTCAATCTACTCAATAAATAAAACCTAGCCTACCTGGATGCCAAGCAACTGCACTATGCAATTTCTGGCTTCGTGAAGGCGTTCCCTGACGATTGACAGGCCCGAATCCATGGTTTTGCATCCTTTTAGTCAGAATCTCCCCTCCTCATGGCTTCTAAGCCTTGCAGCAGCCTAGGAGGGTTCTTGGAGTAACCCTCGTCTATTCTGGGGCTAAATGAGAGAGAATGATTATATAAAACTCGTTTTTGAGTTTTTTGATCTCATCGCTCCACTATAGTAGTCCACGCTCTTCTATAGCGGTACCGCCATAGTGGAACTATCCACTATAGCAGTGCTGACCGACGTTGACTTCCGCTATAGCGGTAATTTCTCCGCTATAGTGGAGGTCGCTACAACAATGTGTCAACCGCTATGGCAGTTGACATGGGATAAAAGTCATAAAGTTCTCCAAATTGGTCCATTTGACAACAAACTCATTTTCCTGACGTTTCGGAATAATCTCATCATATCAACCTCGATACCGGGAGTTCTACTTACCCAAATTTGATTCCGAAAAGTCTCCCGAACTACTTTATGTCTTAGCTAAATGGAAAAATAGCTTAAAACAGGACACGTTACTTATTCCTTACCCGAATTTTCCTAGACCATACCTCGCTCCAAAACCAATCGAGATTAGCCTATCCCAAAATTTTCAACTCCCAAATCTAAAAGTTTTCTGACTCGAAACTTGGCACAAAAAATCTATCCGTAACGATGAACCCGGTCGTTATATCTTTAAAGGAAATGTATGTCATGCTATTGATTAGATATTCATCGTGTTTTTGTCAGGTGGGGGTTGAAAATTTGGAGGGTATATCCTAATTTATGGTGATAATACATAGAACATGGAAAGGAAGGGTAGGGGGATATGAGGATCTTAGTAGAAGGAGTAGAGATAAGGTGGAGTTTTTCTCACTAAAAATTAAGGGTGTGTACCATATAATATTTTTTCGGTATAATACATAAACATACTCTTTAATTTGGCTTTAACTGGCATCTATGTCTTTCGATTTTGGGTGTACATAAATAGACACTTAAACTTGTATAAAGTTGAACAAGTAGACACACGTGTTCTACGTGACATCCTATGTGATATCTCACGCGAATTACCACATAAAATGTCACGTAGGAAGCGTGTGTGTACTTGTTCAACTTTATGATAATTTAAGTGTCTACTTGTGCACATCCAAAGTTGAAGGGAATAGATGCCAAGTGAGGCCAAGTTAAAGAACACATTTATGTATTATGCCTATTCTTTTTATTGGAAACTTTTAGGAACTAATTTACTGCAATTCATGGGTTATGATGCTCTTCCAATATATATGGGGGAAAATGGTCTAATATACCCCTCAACTTTGCAATTTAGAGCTAATATATCTCTCGTTAGAAAAATGGCTCACATATACCCCTATCATTACAGAAATGACCAAGATATACCCCTCACGACTGATAGAAGTTAAAAATTGATTATAAACTTAATTTTTTTTTTAATAAAATAAAATTCATATTGGGGTATATTTGATTCTTCTCGCAAAGTTCAAGAGTATATTTGATCTTTCTCATACGTGAATTTTTTTAACTTCTTTGATTCAACTACTAATTTGAATTTTAAATATTCCCTTATTGATCTATTTACTTACCATTATCTGAGTTTCTCAAATTTTTTTTATTTTTTTTATTTTCACTCTTAAGTGTGAAAATATGAGAAATAAAATAAAAGAAGTGTGAATGGAATACAAGAGGGAAAAAAACATAATAATTAAAACTAAACTATTTTGCGGCCATATTGTAATATTTTTAACCCCTCCCTAGGATCCCTAGGAGCTCCCACCCCTTTTGCTCTCTTGGTGATTCGAACTCACAATCTTCAAATTAGAAGTGAGAGGTGCTTACCATCCGAGCAACGTATTTTCAAAAACTTCAGGGCATTAAGGCAGATTTTACAAGATGAGTGGACAAAATTTTAATCATGAAGATAATAAATTTAAATTAGTCATTGAATTAAAGAAGGAAAAATCATGTGTGAGAAGGATCAAACATATGCCTAAACTTTGCGAGAATGGTTAAATATATCCCTATATGAATTTTATTTTAATAAAAAATAAAAAAATAAATTTAAAATTAATGTTTTCACTTTCGTCAGCCGAAAATAGTATATTAGGGTCATTTATGTAACAATAGAGTTATGTGTTGTCATATTTTTAACGAAAAATATATCAATTCTAAATGACAAAATTGAAGATTATATGATACCCTTTTCCCTATATATAATTTCCTCGAAGGAGCACTAATTGCACATCCAGCTCTATTGTAGCAAAAAACAAATTTCAAGTACTTCCATAAGTGTTGAACATATTCCTGTCAAATGAGTAGACTATTCCACGTATACAATTTGATTTGATTCATCTTTTCTTTTTAATAAGACATCAGGTTACTGTCTGTTGAAAAATAAATTACATGCATAATTTGAAATTTTACGAGATATATTTTCCTTCTATAAAATTGATAAATAAATATAACTTGACATATGTTGTAAAATTAAATTAAAAGAGTAACAATATAAATAAGAAAGTAGACAAGATATGAGAGATCAAGAAATGAGAGCTTTTCTTATTCTTTCAAGTGTTTTTCAAAAATTCATTAAGTGTCCCTAATATGAATCATTATACCTTTATTTATAGTGTTCGTAGAGGCATACTAAAAGTTGTCAATAATATGACATTAACCATTGATATAATGGAGGAGGTTATGGAGGTGTAAAGTCACAAGATTAATGGAGATGAATAGAGTAGGTTATCTTCATAATGGAGGAAAGTAATAGGGATAAGTAGTGGGAGTTAATCATATTTGTGTAATGGACATCTAAAGTAAATATATTTTACAATACTCCCTCTGATGTCCAGTAATAGATAATGTGCCTCGTTAAAATCTAATTACTAAAAAAAATTCTGTGAAAAAAAAATCTTAGTGAAGACAAAAGAGTATACATATCTTGTAATACGCATTGTTTGCTGCCTCATTAAAAAAATTGTCAGAAAAATTCAATGGAGTAAAAACTCAGCTAAGAAAAAAAGAGTGCAGTGCATATAGTTCTCCTCTGATTAACACATCACTTAATTTTTGCAAAAGATGTCTCCTTAATCTCAAATACTGATATTGACAGAATCTTTATGACCAAATTATATTTATGAAGATGCTCCATCCTTGAGCTAATCCTGATATATTATTTTCTTATCTCTTAGATATGTTGAGTCTTTGAAATCAACTAAAACATTCTTGACAATCACTATGTTTGTGATCTTGTCATCGCAGACCAATCGCTTATTCTACTTGTTCGTAGCAATAACCAAGTATCAGACACTTTCTTTTCCATGATATTATAATTGATTGTATTGTAGAATAACATGATATGACAATATTCTCATTTGTAAACAAATTACTTTTCTGAAATTAAACTTCATATAAATCAAATAATTTTTCTGCACTTTCATAACCAATAATTCCTTGACAATATTGGTTAGAAATAATAAATTCATATCAATATTTGATTTCACTCAAATATCTCCACATAAAAGTGAAATTATGTCTTTCCTGCACTACTAAAAAAACTGTGAATACCGACCTCCTATGGAAGTCGGTAATTTCCGACCTCCGGAGGTCGGTATTGTTAAAAACAAAAAATTATTTTATTTTCTTAAGAAAACCGACTTCAAGATGTCGGTTTTTTTGGAAAAAAAATGCGGAAAAACCAAATACCGACCTCCGATGGTCAGAAATTTTCGCAGAAAAAATAAAATTAAGAAAAACCGACCTCTTGTAGTCGGTATCGAATTAGTAAATAAAAAAAATATTTAAATTTATCTCAATTAAATATAAAAAAAGGAATTTTTTGAATAACTTTTAAATAAACCGTCCTCCGGAGGACAGTTATTTATAAGATAAAAAACAAAAAAAACAAATTAATACCGACTTTCTGATGTCGGTAATATTAAATTTACATAATTGATTTTATTTACCTTAAATTATTCTCATAGTGACTTCCAGAAGTCGATATTTTTATTTTTATTTAATTATTTTATTAGGATCGACATCCAGTGGTCGGTACTTGATTAGAAAATTAAGAATATAATTTAATTTTATCTCAATTAAAAATATAAAAGACTACAGAATAATATTTTGAATTAGTTTTAAATAAAGCGTCTTTCGGAAGACGGTTTTATATAAAATATAAAATAAAAATAATATTAATACCGACATTCAGAGGTCGTTATTATTTATTTAACGTAATTAATTTTATTTTCATTAAAATTAAAGGTAATACCGACCTCCGGAGGTCGGTAGTTTACTTTTATTTAATTATTTTAAATAAAATCGACCTCCGAATATCGGTATTACCTTTAAAATATTTTTAATAATCACTATTTTTCTATTGTGTATAACACTAAGGAGTCGTTTGGTAGCTAGTTAAAGTTATATAGGTATTAGTAATGTAGATATTAGTTATGAGGGAATCTGTATATTATTTATACATGTATTAGTTATGCAGGGATTAGTTATTCATGTATTAATTATACAAGTATTACTTATTCCACCTTCTATATCCTGTATAAGATAATACATAGATTCCCTCATAACTTATACATCGTCTTGAATATATACATATGTCTCGTCTAGTGATGTATATACGTGTATATATATATATAGTACGTATTTAAAAGCTAATTAACCGATCGATAATACATATCCAAATACGTAGTATGGATACGTCGTATATTACGTACATATGAGTTAATATATGATCATTGGGAAATGTAATTAACCAAGTCCTATATATTATATATAATGATCCATCGTCTTGAATATATGTCTCGTCTAGTGATGTACGTATATACATAGTACGTATTCAAAAGCTAATTAACCGATCGATATATAATCCATATCCAAGTAGTATGGAATATATTGTATATTACATACATATGAGTTAATATACGATCATTGAATATAATTAACCAAGTTATTCTATGTACTATAATGATCCGTCGTCTTGAATATATATCTCGTCTAGTGATGTACGTATATATATAGTACGTATTCAAAAGCTAATTAACTAATCGATAATCCATCCAAGCAGTGGAATACCATTGTATTACGTACACACGAGGTAATATACGATTGTTGAGTAATGTAAATAACCAAGTCCTATATATATAGTAATGATCTGTCGTCCTGAATATATATTTTTTTGCGGCGATATTGTACGTATATATATATAGTACGTATTCAAAAGCTAATTAACCAATCGATAATCCATCCAAGTAGTATGGAATACATTGTATTACGTACATATATGAGGTAATATACGATCGTTGAGTAATATAATTAATCAAGTCCGATCCTATATATTAATGGTCCATCGTCTTGAATATATATGTCTCGTCTTTAGTGATGTACATATATATAGTACATATATTCAAAAGCTAATTAAATTAACTAATCGATAATTCATCCAAGTAGTGGAATACGTTGTATTATGTACATATGAGGTAATATACGATCGTTAAGTAATGTAATTAACCAAGTCCTATTTATTACTGGTCCGTCATCTTGAATATATGTCTCGTCTAGTGATGTACATATATAGTACGTATTCAAAAGCTAATTAATTAATCGATCGATAATCCATCCAAGTATTATGAAATACAATGTATAGTAATATAATCATTGAGTAATGTAATGAATCATTAATGTATCCGAGTTTATGAAATACGTTGATGATTAAATAATTTTTATTAATTTTTTTAATTTTTTTTAATAAAACCGACCTCAAGTGGTCGGTTTTATCAAAAAATACTTTATTAAAAAAATATTTTTTAGTAAAACCGACCACAGTTGGTCGGTTTTTAATTTATTTATTTTTAATTTCATTTTATTAAAACCGACCACAGTTGGTCGGTTTTTGAATTTTTTTTTTAATTTCTTTTACCTAAAAACCCTAACATTCACACATATCTAACTACACACTCTCTCTCCCCGACGGCTAACCCCTCCACCACCACCCTTACACACCCCTCCCTCTGGCGCTCCTCCCTCCGGTGTCCCCCCCTCCTCCGCCTTCCCCCTCCTCCGCCTTCCCCCTCCTTCACATACCACCACCCTCACACACCCTCCGGCGACTCCTCCCTCCGGCGCCCCCTCCCTGCGAAAACCTTCCCTCCGGCGTCCCCCCCTCCTCCGCCTTCCACCGCTGCCGCTGCTGCTGCAGATTGCTGCCGCTGCTGCTGCTGAAGGTTGCTGCCGCTGCTGCTGCTGAAGGTTGCTGCCGCTGCTGCTGGTGAAGGTTGTTGCCGCTGCTGCTGCTGAAGGTTGTTGTCGCCTGCCGCTGCCGCCTGTCGCTGTTGCTGCTCCGGTGGGGTCCATCAAGGTAAGTAATTTTAATTTTCTTGTTAATTAATTATAGTTATTAAATTAGGGTTTATCAATGTTAATTTTAGTTACTAAATTAGGATTTATCATTTAACTAGGACATGTCATTGTTAATTTTAGTTACTAAATTAGGACTTATCATTTAATTAGGGTTTATTATTGTTAATTAGTTTGTCTTATATGGTGGATGTGAACTAGTGAATTTGAATAGTGAAGTAGTGAATTGAAAATGTGAACTAGTGACTTAGAATAGTGAAGTATAATGACTTGAAATTATGAACAAGTTACTTAAAATAGTGAAGTATAGTGAGTTCAAATTGTGAGATAGTGACTTGTAATGAATTGGAATAGGAAATTTAGTCTTTAATTTAGTTTATTTAATTATTAGCATGATAATGTATTTGTTTAGCATAAGTATCAACACTAGTTGATCCTATTGATGACAAAATTGATTTTCTTGCAAGATCAATTTATGTTCACCTAGTGTTGACACTTAGTCTTTAATTTGGTTATAATGTGGTTGATTAGCATAAGTGTCAACACTAGTTGATCCTATTGATGACAAAATTAATTTTCTTGCAAGATCAATTTGTGTCCATCTAGTGTTGACACTTAGTCTTTAATTTGATTATAATGTGGTTGATTAGTAAGTGTCAATACTAGTTGATCCTATTGATGACAAAATTGATTTTCTTGCAAGATCAATTTGTGTCCATCTAGTGTTGACACTTACTACTAATTAGCATCCTTGGGTTGGATTTTATTAGCTTTGCATCCCAGACCTTGTCCGCTTTATGGTTGTAGTATTCGTTTTAGTTGGTAGTATTACCCTTGTGGCCCTGTGTGGCCTTGATTATGCCTCTGGACCATAGATGGTGGGTTATTTGGGAATGTTCGTGAGTCTCGGACATCGATATCTCGATTATAGAGCTGGTTATGTATGCTGTAGAGCGATTGGAGCCTGTGCAGGGCCGATAGGTTTATTTGTGAGCCATTGGGCTACTGATTGTGTTTGGCACATCATTATCATGCATATAAACTGAAAATATGAACTAGTGACTTAAAATTGTGAAATTTGGTAAGTTGAAATTGTGAACTAGTGACTTAAAATAAGTAAAGTGTAGTTAGTTGTTAATTGAAATTTTGAACTAGTGACTTAAAATAATGAAGTGTATTAAGTTAAAATTTTGAACTAGTGACTTAAAATAAGTAAAGTGTAGTTAGTTGTTAGTTGGAATTGTGAACTAGTGACTTAAAATTGTGAAGTTTAGTAATTTGAAATTTTGAACTAGTGACTTAAAATAGTGAAGTGTATTAAGTTAAAATTTTGAACTAGTGACTTAAAATAAGTATAGTGTAGTTAGTTGTTAGTTGAAATTTTGAACTAGTGACTTGAAATTGTGAAGTGTAGTAAGTTAATAAACTAGTGACTTAAAATAAGTAAAGTGTAGTTAGTTGTTACTTGAAATTTTGAACTAATGACTTAAAATTGTGAAGTTTAGTAAGTTGAAATTTTGAACTAGTGACTTAAAATAGTGAAGTTTATTAAGTTAAAATTTGAACTAGTGACTTAAAATAGTGAAGTGTAGTAAGTTAAAATTTTAAACTAGTGACTTAAAATAGTGAAGTGTAGTAAGTTAAAATTTTAAACTAGTGACTTAAAATAAGTAAAGTGTAGTTAGTTGTTACTTGAAATTTTGAACTAGTGACTTAAAATAATGAAGTAATTAAGTTAAAATTTGAACTAGTTACTTGAAATTGTGAAGTGTAGTAAGTTAAAATTTTAAACTAGTGACTTAAAATAAGTAAAGTGTAGTTAGTTGTTAGTTGAAATTTTGAACTAATGACTTAAAATTGTGAAGTTTAGTAAGTTGAAATTTTGAACTAGTGACTTGAAATAGTGAAGTGTATTAAGTTAAAATTTTGAACTAGT